>WWET01009766.1:0-11682 GCA_011038615.1 Limnodynastes dumerilii
TTATTGGTAAAATCCACATGTGGAAACATAAGGAGGGTCCTGCACATACAGAACTCTGGATGTAAATAAATACATTTCCCTATTTTAGCCTCTGTGGAAACAAATTAAAGAAATTAAGCACAATTCTGGATCCAGCTGATAGCAACCAAGTTACAGAAAATAAAGTTGTGGAATTGTTCTCACATATTCCCACAATATCATTAAATCCAGCATATTACCATATTCCAGGTGTCTCTAGTCCTGGAGTGTAAGTTTCTGTGTACCTAACACCCATTGTTCTTGAAATACAAATGGAAATAAGGAGATACAACTATTATGATGGGTGTAGCCAAGATTTCTTATGTGTCCATATTTACTAATCACAACTCCCCATTGTTTGCCACTCACCCACATTTACATGTAGAGGGAAGGACTGTAATGTTGAAGATTCAGAATATACCATTAATCTCAAGTTTACTGGTCAGAAATGTGCCTATTGTTACTGTAAGAATGTATAGGGCTTTTCTAAAATCATCTTCATAAATTAAAATGATAAAATATGAGAATAGAAAGGAAACAATAAGGAATAAAAGAAAAGTTATCAAATGACTGGAAAGTTCATATATTTTAGAAGCAATAACACACAAAACATATTGATGCCAATGGAACAGTTCTCATTGTGGCTCTGACATACAGATACATTCTGTTTTCTTTTAAAATAGACTCTATCATCCTTATAATAGATGTGGCACCTAAACAGGAAACTAGAAAATCTACTCTGCAGTGACCCAAACTTCCCTCATCTTCTATTTCTATCTTCCATTTTCACATCTGTAAATCTAAGATTCTCCCAATCAATATTGGAACAAACAAATGTTCCAGCACTCTATACCAAACATAGAACACTATTTGTCAGTGCAGATACATAAAGGAGGCTTAGTTCACAATATATTTCTATTAGGTTAAGCTCACCTGCCCTACTATAGGGCATCAGAAGTAACCTTTCAGATTTGGGGTTTTATTCCACTTTTAAGAATAAAAATTCTTTGTAGAAAAGATATCTTATACTCTATTCTTCATGAAGAATCTATAATAGATGTGGTACCTAAACAGGAATCTAGAAGACCTAATATGCTGTGATCCCAAATCTCCCTCATATCTGTGCTTTTCTATTTTCACATCTGTAAATCCAAGCTCATCCCAATGAACTTCAGTGCAACTGAAGTAACCTCTAACATTTCTAGCATTATACCATTAATAAGAGAAAATAAAGATTTTTCTTTTGTATTTCTTGACACAAAATACAATTTTAGGAGAACTTTATACATTTAGAAATTTGGTATCAGGTAGCAGAAAAAATTAATAATGTTGTATATTATGTTCTACTTATAATGGTGTATAATGGTTATACACACACAACACAGTAACTTTGGTGATATACCTGGAGTAAGGTTCATGATTAGATGAGGAAAAGAATGAATTAATTCCGTTGTTATGCAAATCCATCCAAACAATGTGACGTTATTTACACAACCTACACAGAAGGATCCATGAGCCAATCAGGAAGCTCCAGAATCTTCATTCTCCCCCACCTTATTTATATAAACCAGACATATTCCTCTCCTATCAGTCACTTTCTCTACACCCAGAGATTCAGACTGACTGCTTTACTGCAGAACATATTGGAGTTTGTGAAGAAATTTCAAGACATATAAACAAGACTTTAAATTCTACACTCAAGACTAGATAAACTATCATTACAAGGTAAGTTTCTTCTATCCAATGTAGAATATAGTTAATGTTTGTGATATGGCATTCTATATCTTAATTGTTAACTATTGATAATATGCATAGTAGCTATTCCAAATAGTTGGAATTTGATGGGCAATTGCACTAGAGAAATTTGTCTGGAAACAGTTCATTATGGGAAGTAACTCAATATACTTGAATTATTTTTACATTCTGATAGAATCTAAAGATTATAGCTTCTACAGGTCATAAGTACTGTGTTGTTGGTGTCTTGGAAAGTATTTTTCTTTATTTAAAAAAATGTATTTTTTACAATTACACTGATTACAGATTATATTATAATGTTTCTACTCCTCTCCAGACACAATGGCCTCCAGTGTATGTGATGTGGAGATGACCCTGGAAAGTTTGATTTCTTTCGCTTCTCAGTACCTTCAGGAGATAGACCTACAGGACCAATATAATGTCATCAAGGAACTTGGAGCAGGTTTTGTTTCAGTCTTCATGGCAAAGGACGGGAAAACAGGTCCCTGTGCTTTATTATCCCAATTACTATAATTACATCCATGTGATCAATTTACTCTCAGATACACAACAACCAGAATATTCCAAGAGTCCTGTTTGATATTTTTTTCTGTAATGTTTTTTATTTAACTAAGAACATGTTTAATTTTATTTCACACATGTGCTGTGAATTTATTACATATTTATCACTGAATGAACTAAAATGATTATAATCTTATCATAGATCAGAAGATGGCACTAAAGGTCCTGGACAGGAAAACAACAACTGAGAGAAACTTTTTCATGGCGTTCAGCATGTCCTTTCTCTTCTCTTCTCATCCCAACATCATTGGAAGCTTTGGGACCGCATTCAAGACCTGCAACCGTTATGGGTTTGCCCTGGAGCTGTCCCCAGTGGGAGATTTGTTCTCCCTCCTTCAACACAATGTAAGTATTTGTTGTAAAATGGATTTTCCTTGGTTCTTTATAACTTCTGATAAATATCTATTGTAACATTTATGATATTGATTATATTTTTTTCTTTTTCAGACCAGACTTCCAGAACACATAGTGAATAGATGTGCCCTGCAGGTAGCCAGTGCACTAGAATTTATAGAGAGTAAAGGACTGGTGCATATCGATATGAAACTTGAAAATATCTTGATGTTTGACCATAAATGCCATTGCATTAAAATTACAGACTTTGGCCTTGCACGTTTCAAGGGAAGAGTTATTCAGAGCAGGTCTGGAACTGTCTCCTACATGACTCCTGAAATGTGTCAACTTGCTGACAAGAGCAGTTTGATTGTAGACTCAACCCTAGATGTGTGGGCTTTAGGAGTAAATATTTACTGCTTACTCACTGGAGATCTTCCTTGGAAATTAGCAATCCCTGCAGATAAAGAGTACAGCAGATTTGTGAAATGGCAAAACCTCAGCATCTTTCACCATGACCCTCCATCACCATGGAACAGACTGCCTGTTGAAGTTTTGAGGTTGTTAAGACATCTTCTTGCTGTGGATTGTTATAAGAGATGTAAATCCGCAGAAGTCCTCCTGTTGATGGGTAAATGTTGGAAAATAGAAGAAAGCCAAGAAAATGTGATTGACATTGAAGACCCTTTTCCTGAGGATTCAGAGGTTGAGTGTGTTGAACAGAAATCTGTTTTCAACACAGATGCATCTTGCATACCAAACAATACTCCACACAGTAGCATCTCCATTCCAACTGAAATCAGATCCAATTCTTGTTATCTGAACACAGATAGTACTGGCTCTGAATGCAACATGACACCCAGACACAATCAAGATCATGCACTTAATCCAGTGATACATATGGATGATATCATATCTTTTCATGTTGGGGCTGAGGTAGAGATTGGTTGAGAAAAATCCCATCTAAAACTGTCTCATGGCTTGGAGAAGACATCAGATAAGCTCCAATCTAATTTAACAGGTAAGGTGCTTGTTTAATTAAAAAAATGGGTAGATTTTTGGTATTGTATGTCTTGGTGTACAAGTCCTATTAAAAGCTAATTTTGGATGTAATAGGGGCTATCTCCCCAAATAAGTTTGCCACTGAGATATTTAACAGGTTTTATAAGAGAATCTCTTGTGTGGTGGAATAATTTCATTTACTATTTTATTACATTATGCTTTGGCAATGTGAATCATTTGCTTTTCTCTAATTAGGCAATGTAAAATGCTTTGTATAATGGGTAACTATAGAAACCCAAGTGGTTATATTAAGTACTGGATTGATATATAGGCCACTAGGACATGATGAGTAAATGGACTATGTCCTATTGCAAGACATTGCTAAAATGGCATTAAAACTGAAAGAAAAATCATGGGATATTTTAAGCCAATTTGGGTGAGTCTTCAGCAACCTTCACTAGAAGTAGGGACATTTTAAATTCATTACAGGGAGTGTCCCTTAAGCAACTAGAGATTAAGCCCACTTGCAAAGAGGTCATATTAGATTTGGTACTTACAAATGGTGACAGAATCTCAGAAGTAAGTGTGTATGAGAACCTAGGATCCAGTGACCATCAAGCAGTATGGTTTAATATAATGACAGAGTGACACGTGCCACACAGACCACGGTGCTAAACTTTAGGAAGGAGGATTTTATAGAAATGGGGAAATGTGTAAGTGATTCTTTGGCAGAGTGTAGGAACATAACAGGAGTACAGGAGTAGTGTGGAAATTAAAAAAAATTGCATTATTAACAGCAACAGACCCTTTAATAAGAAAGGTTAGGAAAAACCCCAGAAAAAGAAAGTCAATGTAGTTTACAAAAGAGGTAGCGACATTAGTGAAAGCAAAAAAGATGGCTTTTCAGAATTATAAGCAAACTCAAAATAATGATAACAAGGAAAAGTATTTTGCAAAAGAGATGGAGGCTAAAAAGGTTATCAGAACAGCAAAGGCACAAACTGAAGAAAAACTGTCCCACTTGATAATAAAAAAAAGGAGTCAAAAGCTTTTTTAGGTATATAAATGAAAGGCAACAAAATAAGGAGGATATAGTAAAGCTCAAAATGAAGAGTGGGATTCTTGTTGAGAGTGAAAGGGCTATGGAAGATCATCTTAACAAGTATTTCTGTTTAATATTTACAAAAGAAAGAGAGGGGAAGGGTCCACTTTTAAATGGGAAGGCTATTAATACAATGGGGGCAATTACTATTTTCACTGAGGAGCATGTATTAAAAGTACTTTCAAAGCTGAAAGTGGACAAATCAACATGGGATACATCTGAGGATACTAAAAGAGCTTAGAGGGGTGCTGGCAAAACCATTAACTGAATTATTCAATCAGTCACTAATAACTGGGGTAATTCCAGAGGACTGGAAAATAGAAAATGTCGTCCCTCTGCATAAAAGTGGAAGTAGGGAAGAAGCGTCAAACTATCGACAAGTGAGTCTCACATCAGTAGTAGGGAAATTGACGGAAACACTGTTAAAGGAACAAACTGTACAGTATCTTAAATCCAGTAAATTACAGGATCCCAAGCAGCATGGATTCACTGGGGAAGATCATGTCAAACAAATCCTATTGATTTTTTTGACTGGGTCAGTAAAGTGTTAGATAAAGGGGGAGCTGTAGACATAGCTTATCTAAATTTTAGCAAGGCTTTTGACACTGGGCCACATCGCAGACTGTTAAATAAGCAGGAAACTTTGGTATTGTACTTGAAGATAGTTTCTTGGATACTATCTTGGTTACAGGATAGACAACAGAGGGTTGTAGTAAATGGAATCCCTTCTGGGGATGGTAAGGTAACCAGTGGAGTACCCCAGGGTTCTGTACTTGGACCAGTGCTATTACTATCTTTATAGGTGATATTGCCAGTGGTATTGAGGGGAAAATATGCCTTTCTGCAGGTGGCACAAAGTTAAGTAACAGGGTAGACATGCCAGGAGGGGCACAGAAAATGAGGGATGATCTAGCTAGACTGGAGGAATGGTCAAGCATGTAGCAACTGCAGTTTAATGCCAAAAAGTGCAAAATCATGCACTTGGGGCACAAAAACCCAAAAGCTCAGTATATCATTAATGGTACTCCATTAGAAACTACTGATTAGGAAAGGGATCTAGGAGTCATAATTTCATGTGACTTAAAGGTAGCCAAGCAATGTAACAAAGCAATGAGAAAGGCAAGTCTGATGCTTGGTTGCATAGGGAGAGGAAGAGAGAGAGGTAGTAATTTATAGATCGTTGGTACGACCTCACCTAGAATACTGTGTTCAGTTCTGAAGGCCATATCTCCAGAAAGACATAAATACATTAGAGACTGTGCAAAGAAGAGCAACTAAAATGGTCTATGGCCTGTGTCACAAAACATACTAAGAAAGGCTACATAAACTAAACATGCATAGCTTGGAGCAGAGAAGGGAAGGGGGGATATGATAACAGCTTTTAAATACATCAAGGGTTGTGACCAGCTTCAAGAGGGTACCTTTTCAAAAGAAAAGGTGTAATAGAACACGAGGGCATGGATATAAACTGGAGGGTGGTAGATTCAAAGGAAATGTGCGGAAAAATAACTTCACTGAAAGGGTGATAGATAATTGGAATAGTCTCCCATCTGAGGTGGTTGAAGCCAATACAGTAGAACAGTTTAAACATGCTTGGGATAAATATAAGGATATCCTAAAGTGTAAACCAAATTGAGGGTAAATCGAGGGTCATTATAGTTTTGAATAAAGAAATGGGCAGACTAGATGGGCCATGTGGCTTTTATCTGCCATCACTTTCTATGTTTCTATTTAGTCCTTTCATACTCCGATGCTTTTACATTAATGATAATGATTCAGTTATCAAAAAGAACTGGGCTTCAATTTTAATGTCATTGGGCTGGATCCAGACCTTGGTAAGTGCATGAACTTAGTTACACCTGGGCTAAACCATGTTGATTTCAGGGGAGTCATATTTCATCTGCTGCAAACAGTATTAGTGTTGAGAGGTGATGTTTCCTATCCCAAGTCTAAATTACAGTGTGATAGTAAAGCTGGTCAGTATCTGTGTGCAGTAAGCAATTTAAAGATATATCCCTGCATGCAAAGTATACAATTAACTTGGCTCTCCCTGAAATCAACATGGTTTAGCCCTTGAGTAACTAAGTTCATGCACTTAACAAGGTCTGGATCCAGCCCATTGTAATTTATGTAATTGAAAGGGACAATGAAAAATTAGAAAGGAAGACATGGTTTGGACCATTCAAGGGATGTGTCCCATAGTTTATTGTAGTACTCATTGTTCTGAAAGATTTCTAATGTTTTCAATTTGAACCTTGTTTTAAATCAGAAACTTGTGGAAATTAGAAAAGAAAGAATATAATATAATAACATTTAAAATCAGCTTTATTTAGAAACTTTATTCTAAGGAAAAAAATAAAAAGTACTCTGTTTAGCTGTTCATGGTTGAACCCAAAACTCTTTAGAACCCAGTCTCTAATCTAATTTTATTCATACATTTGAAAATAAACTCAGTACTTAAAGACTAGATAGATAGAAATTAAAGTATTTGGAAGATCAAACCTTTTGGGGGAGATATTTTACTTAGAGTAAACATTGAAATTTTGAGTCTGCCGAAGTTATGGTATAAAGTGTAATTCATGCTCGGTTGGCAAGTGTGATGAATGGACATATTTTGATTTGGTAAAACCTTGTAAAATGTAAGGGAGATATATTGTATTGTATATTGTACATTGTGATTTATATAGTAATATTATGGAAAAGTTTATTAAAAGTAAATATTAATAACTAATAATAATTAATAATATTATTAAAAGTTTAAGGAAAAATGACGTCATAGCATACATAAGGTTTAAGGAGGATCTTGAACTACCATTGATTTGCCTAAAGCCCAAGAGGCTTAGAATGTGAGTAGATCTATGTTTGGATAATGTTCATTGGTTTAAAACATTTCACATGAGGAATGTATCTTGTTTTGTTTTCTCATAACTATTGAATGAGATTTCAACAAAGAAGCAGTCAGCTGAACCTCATATTTTGCAATATAATCCATTATGGATACTGTTTCTGAGGAGTACATCTTAAAGATTATTTTTTGACTAGTGGTAAGAAAAATAAGGACAATTTTGCAAGTATAAGGACACATTTTGCAAGTATGTGAACATTTAAGTTGTTTTTTTTTTTGACATTTAAAAAATATATTTTATGTCTTTATGTTTTATTTTTATTTTTTCTTTCTTTATATTGCATTAACGTTCCATAAGAAATTAGAATTTGTCGTTGTTAGGAACGCCACTGTCACTTACTGAGGAACAGTTACTTTCCTATGTTTATTATGACTGTTATCAAAATTAAGAGGCAGGCAAACAGTGGTTAACAAATGAAAAAGACAGTTACACAAGACAGTGATACTTAGCTGAATTCAGAGAATGAAAAAAGATGACCACTCCCAGTCAGAGGGCCTTATTAATTGACTACTATACAGCATCACAGGACCTCCCCTATTTTCATACATCTGTGGGTTCACCCCTGCTCTGCCCCGATCAGGGAGTTTAAGCTCCTTCTAGCTTAGGCTGCCTTTACTCGTACATAACTTGTCTGGCCTAATTAAATGGGAACAACTGTAACCAGCAGATACTTAAGGGTAAGGGTTGCAAGTAACACTTTGATTGGTGCAATACTTTCCATTATGAATGGTGTGCTGGTATGCCTGATCTTTTGGTTGATTTTCAGTATCACAGGTTCTTAATCTGTTTGACAATACTGTTACAATGAGACAGCAGAAGACAGATCTCCTGTAGACATAGTAACTATTATACAGAGGCTTCTACCTTATTTCTTAAATCTTTACTAAAGTCAGATGGAAAAACATTAAAATCAAATGTGACAACTTTCAAGCAGGATCCATTGTACTCCTACACAAAGCAACCTCTAAGGGATGGAAGGATTTTATGTATACAGAAGTAGACTCCAGAAAGGTCACAGAACAGCTGCACTATGAATACAGCATCTTTATGTAGTTTTATTGTGTCACTATTACATTTGTCTTTTTCCACTTAACGTTTATTCATTGGTGTCATTACTGATAACTTTAAATATCAGTAAAAGTTTGGAGGTTGGATACATTCATGAAAGAGGAATAGAAAATGTATTTCAATGCTATGAAGACATTTGGCTCAAAGACTTTAAAGAAATACAAAATCCTCTTACTAACCTATAAAGCCATAAACAATACTGCACCTGCATATATATCCTCACTTGTCTCAAGATATAACCCAGCTTGTTCGCTCAGATCACAAGATTTACAACTCTCTTCTGCATTGATTCCCAGTTACATGACCTCTCTCGGACTGCACCGACTCTCCCTAATAATTCCTCGCCCATTAAGACTAACCACTACTCTACAAACTTTGAAGCGCTCCCTTAAAAGTAATCTTTTCAGACAAGCTTATCAAATTCCTCAACCTTCCTAAGCTTTATCTACCATACCACACAGAGTGTAAGCTTGTCTTTCCCACCCAGTCTGTTATTCCCCAGTCTTGTTACACTGATTGTTAAATTGTAAAGCACTACGAAATCTGATGGTAGAAACTTTACTAACCCCAACTATATGGCATATTTGAACTGACTACATATTAGAATACCCAGCTTTATGGATTTACACCATTACTGGTCAGTAACTGCGACACATACTACTATTGACTTTATTGGAGCATGTTTACTACCCTGCGGTTCAAGTGTTACCTCTTCTAGCTAGCAAGTGTGTGTAGCCAGATTAAGTTAACTTCCTTTATCCAGTATTTTTGTATGAGCGTTTTCTGTTGTGTTTGTTTTTTGCTTGATTTTATCTTCTGGTTGATTTAAAGTCTTGCCACATCTGGTAAAATAAATAGATTGATTTAACATTTAAGTGCCAGGTACCTATTTCTTTGCTTTTACTAGCTTTCAAAATAGTTTGTCTTTTAATTGAGGTTTTTCCCAACGTAGACGTGAAGGATCACACTGGAAAGTGAGAAGTTCTTGGTTCAGGACCTGTGAGTTGGAACGTTGAAAATAGAGACATACATTTGACAAAGTGAAATACTGATAAGACTTGGGACTTGATATATGATTGAAACTACTCTTCAAAATTGTATATAAAGGTTTAGAATTAACTGCTGTTTAGAGGGGGGCGCTGTAAGAACATCAGGGTATTAGGGCATTTGCTCTTCATTTGTTTTGTACATTCTCTGTGCTTAGAGCGCAGATCTGGGGGTTAGTGTGACACCCCACACCCTGACCTTGTAGCTGACCCTAGGTCGCAGCATTAGTCAATACCATCTTTCTGTTATTTGTCTTTTACCAAAGCAGGAGGGCTGAGAAAAAATATTTTTCTGCCCCCCAGCATTGGTGATCACACTTGGTATTTGGGCAGCTGACCTTGAGTTACTTTAAGATGTTTGCGCATAGAGAGGAAAGAAGTGAGAAAATTGAACAAGTCTTTAGAGGTGATAATGAATTTTTTGATGGAGACCTCGAGGGGATAATGGAGAGGTTGGAAAAGACACTGCAAAAGGAGAATAAAATCTGGTGGGATATTGTGACCATGGAGAAGTACAAGGCCGATCAAATTATACCAAGAGGCCTTAGAATTAAGAAAATGTGCTCGTTTGAGACTAAATCAGTAGAATTTACAAAAATATGGTACAAAATCCTAGACCAGTGCTCATTCTCACTTATTGATTTAATTGTGAAGGAAAAAAATAAGGAAATGAAAGAACTGACCACAGAAATAGCCAAATTAAAATCGCTGATAGCTCCCTGTAGGAAAATCCCAGAATTTAAAGAAATGGAGGAAGTTGTGGTAAAAAGAATACAGAAGAATGAAAGGATAATCACAGAAGGGAAATGTAAAAAGTTTAAGAGGGACATAATAGACTACAAGACAGGGACACAGTATTTAAGAATGGAAAAAGGTGGTAAGAAGAAAGCAGAAGAGAGGGTAGAAGCCCTTTTAGAGGAGATTGTGAGAAGTGAGGAATTAAGAATGGTGGATATTGAAGAAAAAAATAAGGAGAAGAATGATAAAAGTAAGAAAGTTAATAATAATATGAAGAAAAATAAATCAACTAACAACGATCATTATAAGAAAGGAAAAAAAAGAAAATTATTCTCACTTGAAGAGTCCTAAGAAAAGGGAAGATAGTCCCAGAAGGTCCAGAAGTCATGGGAGGAGTAAAACTCACAGTAGGAGTAGGGAAAAAGACAGGAAAGGAAGAGAAAGAGGAGAAGGGTGGGGGAAGTCAAGGAGTTTAGGAAGGGACCATCATGTAAGCCCCAATAGAAGAGAAGGGGTTAAAAGAAAGACTAGGAGTTCAGAGAGGGATAGGGGTAGGAAGGAAAGGGGAAGAAGTTACAGAAAATCTAGGAGTCCTAAAGAGCACCATTACTGTAGTTGGAACGGAAGGGAGGAGAATAGAAGAGAACATCATAGTGCTAGAAGAGAGAATATGAGGAGGGATCTGAGGGACTATGGAGGGAGAGATCAGGGATATAGAGAGTTTGACAGAGGGAGAGAAAGGTATCACGACAAGAGAGAAGATAGATGGGAGGGAAGACCCGAGAAAAGAATATAGGGGATACAGAGATTTTCATGAGAGAAGGAGGGAGGATAGGAATTTTTTATGAGTCAGGCCCCTAAGAAACTTAGAGGCAAAAGGGGAGGGACTAAATCTTCAAAAAATTATAGGAATGGATTTAGGAGAATTAAATTTTTGAGCAACAGAAATAATAGGAGCATCAATAGGGAAAATGTGATAATATTCAACATCAGTGGCAAGTCACTGAGTAAAGAGGAAGAAGAGATTTTAGGCAAAGGGTTAAAATTTGCCCCAACAGGAAAATTAAAGGATTTCATCAGGAGAAAATGGAAGGGGATAAGGAAGAAAAAGGGGTGGAGGGTAACACAAAGTTTAAAAAGAAATCCACTTTCT
>WWET01009767.1:0-15533 GCA_011038615.1 Limnodynastes dumerilii
CCCATATAGCTGCATGCTATCAGGATTCCAATAACCTCAACCTCTCCAGGCCCTAGCAGCATCAGGCATCATTTACCAGCAGGCTCAGCACAGTGCCTGAAGACTGGTGATATAAGCATATGTATACAGTCAACTGGTGTCCCCACACAACATATGGCACCCTGCCTTTTGGTCCAGCCAACCACTGGTTCAATGTTTACTCAGCTTCCTGCAGATTTTCAAAATGTTCAGGGTGTTGATCATTACCTGAGCTGGACTCCTTCTTGAGCTTCTGCCACATCTAGCTCCACTTGTCCAACATGCAGCACCACCACCACCTTTACAGACACCTGGCTGTCCATAACCCAGCAGTGGGCCCCCTCTCCTAGCACCACAAGTGAAGGGGGGAAAAAGCCATTCACGCTGGAGACCTAAAGGGAAGGTAGGGATAGCAGAACAACACCAAGCAGTGGGCACAGTTCTTCCATATAGACCTTTTGCTGCTGTAGACACTCACACCTGCCAAAGCCGCAAGCACCCTGCACCTTCCCTAACTTACACTGTACACTGTGCAGAGTGAGGACCCACTGTCAGCTTTAGTGCCCCCACCCCAGATCCCAGCACCCTTAGGCAGCCACCTAAATCACATTTCTCTGAGAAGTACTTTGTCATAATTTATGGTTTGTATACTTTATAAGTTCATATAAATGTAACACTACAAATATTAATCCTGAATTCATCATAGTAAAATGAAAATTCTACATTAATCAAAGCTAAAATGACCAGAATCAATTTCCCCTCATGCCCTCCAAGAGTAATCACTTATAGCAGTGTCTACTTAGTGCATAAACTCCTCCACAATAAATTGCATACAACTAGCTAGTTGGGAAAACATAGTAAAACAATTGAGTCCTAAACTTACTGGTTTCTCATCAAAATCTGCTTAACTTTTGTTTTATTTTTGCACAATTCACAAGTTTTAGCTCCTTAGTTGGCATCTCCTGCAAAATATCTTCTCCACCATTTGGATTGCTCAATTTGCACAGAAGATATCTCCCGTTGTTGAAATCCTTCCTAATGAGGACCATGAAGTGGGTGGTACCCGACCATATATGGAATTCATTCTTTCTCGGAAGGTTCTCAAGGTCTTCCCGACGTATAATAGTCCAAATGGACATTGTAGTATGCACACTACATAACTTGTAGTGCACGTGAGAACATGATTGATGTTATATCTTCTTCCTGTCCTGGGATGCAAAAGAACTGACCTGTCTCCAAATATCGGCATGTAGTACAATTTATGCACTGGTAACAACCAGGTTTTTTAGTTTGTAATCTGGAAGTATCCGTGCTGAAGCCTGTAACGTCCGTCTTTACAACTTTATCTTTGATGTTGGGCCCCCGTTTGAAACTTGACATGATCCTCATATACACACACACACACACACATATATATACACAAAACAAGACATGGCCTGGCACTCTAGCCATTACTCAGTTACTAATCATGAACTTCTATCTTTAAAATAAAAATCAGACAATTAGTTACAAATATCTGCAGATATGGGATAAGCTGTTCGCAACTTACAAGGCTTCTCTGCTTAACAGTCCTAACTGTAATCTTAACTCTAAATAGAGCCCCAACTTTGGGTCACATATCCAATATCTATCTAAACCAAGAGCATACCTCACATGGAGAATCCCAGGTCTCCCAAACTGCTATTCTGAGACCACACCCCCTCTCAGCTGCAATCTCAGACAGACTTTAAACCACATATCCAAAATGCAGCTACAAAATTAGTTTATAAAGTAATATATATGACCGGTGCACAAGGCAAGGCGAATTTGTACAAAAAACAAGACATGGCCTTATTCTCGGATTTTTACTTTAAAGATAGAAGTTCATGATTAGTAACTGAGTAATGGCTAGAGTGCCAGGCCATGTCTTGTTTTTTGTACAAATTCCCCTTGCCTTGTGCAAAGGGGGGGGGAGGAGGAAAGAAAAAAAAAAAAACAGCTACTAAACAGTGGATGAGAAGTGTGTCAACTTCTCTCAAATACAATAGAAAACAAAGAAATATACTGTAGCACTAAATATATCAAAGTAACATTAATGTCCAATGTCACCAGATATTGATAAACAAAAGAGGTGTCTTGAATCAAAAAAAATCACAAGTATTTATTATGGTATTAGAATTAAAAATTATATTAAAAAACGTTAAATATAAAACATTCTATAGAAAGACCTGATATTTCAACAAGGGCTCCAAATGAGCAGATGTAAATAACCAATAACTTAGTCCAATATGTTGTACTGGCCAGTGAATACACTTTTATTGGATGTAGAGAGGCTTGAAATATTGTAGCGAGGCACATGAGGCACAGTAGATATTGATGGTAATAAGTTGAATGAACGTAGAAACCGCTATAAGGAGCCACTCTTTGAATGATGGCAAATCAATAGCAATAAAAGCAATAGTAGCAACGCAGGTTGTTAGTAGGTCTATATTAATGCAAACAGAGTTATTGCTGAAGCAAGATAAACATATAGCGCCGGGCCGTCACAGAGGCACAAGCATCTAGGGCAGATATACATGTTGTTGCAGAGGCGGAATGCACGTATAGCACATAGCTGCCACAGAGGCACAAGCATCTAGGGCAGATATACATGTTGTTGCAGAGGCGGAATGCACGTATAGCACATAGCTGCCACAGAGGCACAGACACCTTGATGTCAGGATACATGCAAAGCTATTTACAAAGCAGAGTCAGTGTATAGCCCCGAGCTATTACAGAGGCATCGGTGTCTTAAGGCAGAAAAGTTAAGGGGGTACACTTGAAGTCGGGTACTGGCCGGCAAGCACAGCACCCGATTAGATACCGTTCTTATCTCTTTCCGGCGGGAGTACCACTGGCGTGTAGTGCTATCGAGTGCCGCTGGAATAGTGTCCTCCGGTTCGGTAAAGGTAATTGTAGTCAGCAGGGAAATTGCACTGCTGTGAGGCTGGTGCCACTGGGAGATAGTCAAAACCCCGCTCTCCACGTTTTTTCCTCTATAGATTTATCTAGAGAGTGAATGAGTGGTGTGGCGCTCAAATTGGTCCCTGTGGAATCAGGTCACTGGAATGAACGTTACTGACGCGTTTTGTTACGCATGTAACTTATTCAGAGGAATATTCCATAGTTCCTATGGTTTGCTTTAAATAGTGTGTTACTTTATTTGATTGGTTAAGAAGGAAATTTTCAATTAATCATCACATTTTGTTTAAAATAAACAACAATAATAGACATACAAAAAGGGGGAAATAAAAATAATAATGATAATACAAATAGTCTGACAATTCATTCGATATAACATTATATAGACAAGAATATGAATTACCACACAGTATATAATTTTGATGGCAGAAAATTACAAACTATTGCTAATAATGGTAATATACTACATTGTTTTATATATATTATTTTTAATCTGTAGATAAATATGTAGATGAACAAGAGACACAAATAAATGCAAATAGCTAGTTTAACCCTGATATTTACCGGATGTTAATAGAATAAGGGAGCCCGACAAACTGAAAAATAGAAAATATTTAGCAGTAGCCTCCTCCTGGAAACAAACCATATGAATGCAAACACACGCGTACACGACTATATACGACAGCCCAGCGCACATACGTTCGCACACACATGTATGCACTCTCACATACACATATGTATCTACGTATGAGTGTATAGTTCAAATAAGACAATTAATTTCCACTGTCTCATTAAGTCCATTTGGAGACAATGAGTCAAATTTATGAATCCAGTAAGTTTCGCAAATACATAGTTTCTTGAACCTATCCCCCCCTCTATATGTGGGGGTAATTGATTCAATACCTACAACTTTTAGACAACTTAAATCACCCCCGTGTTTCTCATTTATATGACGTGGAACACTGTGTTTTAAACATTTTTTTATTATGCTTCTTCTATGTTCCAAAAATCTTGTTCTTAAACAACAAGTTGTACATCCTATATAGACATTTGAACATTTACACAATAGTGCATAGACTACAAAGGTCGTTTTACAGTTAATAAATCCATTCAAAAACCATTTTTCTTTTAGCCAAGGTAGGCCTAGAGATTGTGCATTGTCTAGAATAAAGCCGCATGTAATGCAACTATGTGAGCCACATTTGTGGCATCCTTTTACTACTGTACACCTTAATTTGTCGGCTTTAGAGGATATCCCCATCACATCTAACCAGGTGTCTGACTTAAAGATGTTACTAGGAGCCAAGATGTCCTTTAAGCATTTGTTCTTTGGAAGGCAGTGGTTGAGAATCTGGTCACATTTTAGTAATTGATATTTTTTTTTTAAATGTTTTTAATTTCTCTAGAGGCATTATTATATTTAGTGATGAAGGAATATTCTCCCTTTTTCACATTAGACAAGACAGTGTTTGTTAAAGTAGACATATCATTATTAACACTTACATCAGAAATTTGTACAAAATTTGGAAGTAGCTGACCTTCTACACTATCCTTAATTTCCGCACTAGTTCTGCACTCTTCTGTACTCCTGTTCTCACTTATAATTCTATTTGGAATATCTATTTTATTATTATAATTCATCGGATTCCTGTTGTTAATTTTACTCCTGCTTCTACCATTTTTATGATTTCTGGGATACTGACTCGTCAGGAGAACCTCACGGTCCTCTAACCTCCGTTAAAGCTAATGACAACAGATCCTGAGGATATCCTTGAGAAATGAAGCCATCTTGGAGAATTCTGGCCTGAGAATCAAAGCTTTCCAAATCAGTGCAATTACGTCGGAGGTATAAAAATTGACCCTTCGGAATATTATGTATCCAATCATAGTCATCATAGTTTCAGTCCTTAGTGCGCTCCCATAATATAGTTTTAGTCCTTAGTGCAGCCCCATCATAATTTCAGTAGCTGTAAAAGGGGGTGTGTACACAAATGCCGCCTACGCCCTAACACTAACCAAGCTGCAGTAGCCCAAGGTGTGGGGATGTTATCTCTACACCCCAAAACAACCACTCCCTATTAGGTTCCACTGAAATACAGTGGGATAATAGAGGGTATTATTGTATAATCCATCATAATTTAAGTCCTTAGTGCACCCCCATAATATAGTTTTAGTCCTTAGTGCAGCCCCATCATAGTTTTAGTCCTTAGTGCACCCCCATAATATAGTTTTAGTCCTTTGTGCAGCCCCATAATATAGTTTTAGTCCTTAGTGCACCCCCATAATATATTTTTAGTCCTTAGTGTACCCCCATTATATCGTTTTAGAGCTTAGTGCAGCCCCTCATATAGTTGCAATCCTTAATGCACCCCCATAATATAATTTCAGTCCTTAGTGCAGCCCCATCATAGTTTCAGTCCTTAGTGCGCTCCCATAATATAGTTTTAGTCCTTAGTGCGCTCCCTAAATATAGTTTCAATCCTTAGTGCAGCCCCCGTTACAGTTCACTTACCCTCTCCTCGCTCACCTCCGCTGCGCGCTCTCTGCATCACTGCTTCACTGCTTTTTTTTCCCCCTGTTGGAATCCTTTTCCAGGAGTCACAGCGGGTAGCAGGCATCATAGCGGTGGTGTGTGGGGACCTTGGGGTCACATCAGCGTCTGTATTCACTGCACGCACCATGGTGTATGTATTCACCGCACACGCCACCGCTGTGATGCCTGCTACCCGCTGTGACTCCTGGAAAAGGAGTCCAACGGGGGGAAGGAAAAAAAGCAGTGAAGTTTTGTAGGACTCATGTCCTAAGGCTCCGATTGCGCCCACATCAGCTGGGCACCATCGGAACCTGGGGCACGAGCCCTGCAAAACCCACGCTAGTTGCGCTTCTGGTGATATATCCTATTTTTCATTATACGATGTATGTCTATTAAATAGCGAAACTGATTAAATAACTCACTTTTATTTATTGGTATTACAAATGTAATGCTTGTCCCCTTCAATATACTCCCCATTTGTACAGAAAAAGAGAAAAAAGGTGTGGACTTATACGTGCGCACTCATCATCTTCAGTGGCCCAAATAATATAATTATTATATTTTATAAAACATAAATTTTATAAGGTATATGTTAAACAGTGAATATTAAAAACCAGTGAAGGGGGTAAAGGGAAGAATTTAAAATTGATCATAACAGATCTGTCTCTGCATCTGGTAGCTCAATTTTTTTGATTTCAGCAGTCAATTGTTAGAGAATTATTATAACAGAGTTTTTGTAAAATCAAATATCAATTAATACCTTAGATGGTTAGAGTATTATCATACCAAGTGGAAAATCATCCACTCTTCATGGTGCTCAAAAAGATATAAGGAAAATCAAGGCATATCACACGTAGATTTTATAGGTTATAATGTGATTGCATTTGTTCAGATTCCAAAATAAATTTTAGTAGATGTTTTCACATATGTTGATATGTCAAAGCACAATATCTTAATACATTTATTTATAGTTAATATTTGTTTAATAACTTTGAAGTAGGTACTTTGTGCTTTTATCTGTATTTTCTGTATTAGAGAAATTAGCAAAAATCATCCACTCTTCGTGGGGCTCAAAAAGATATAAGGAAAAATCAAGGCATATCACACGTGGATTTTATAGGTTATAATGTGATTGCATTTGTTCAGATTCCAAAATAAATTTTAGTAGATGTTTGCACATATGTTGATATGTCAAAGCACAATATCTTAATAAATTTATAGTTAATATTAGTTTAATAACTTTGAAGTAGGTACTTTGTGCTTTTATCTGTATTTTCTGTATAAGAGAAATTTGCAAAAATGGTCTATATATAGACCTTAAATTGAAAGTGACTGCAAATAATTAATAATCTAGGATATTATAAATGGTAAGTATTATTACTCCTAGTAGCGTTCCAAGTATATGGAGAAAGGGAGCGAACCACATGTAAATTTATAGGCTGTTTGGCAACTAAAACAAAAACTGGGCCGCACAAGTACAAAATAGGTAGGATATGATCAAGACACCAAATACAAGAAACAAGGTGCTCCCCTGGACCCTATCCGAAAGCAGAGTACAAAAAACAACAAAGAGGGGGGTATAACCTGTATTCCCCCCACGTAGGATCTCTTCTGGGTGCACTCAAATATAAAGGTAGAGACAAAGGTGCTTTTTAAAAGATGAAACTTTAATTAAACATAATTAAAAGTATATAGAGAAGATGGGGGAAACACTAAAGAGTCATTTGTTACACTTTTTATATAATGTATTATTGGGCCTTCTTTGTTATAAGAGGAAAAGGTTTGACTGTATTAGTGCTGGGCCACACTAATATTGGTGCATTCACACAGACTGGGCCTGACCCAGACCTACGCTCGGGTGCGTTTTTACCACGGGTGTACTGCGCATGTGCTGGGCAGATGTTACGCTTATGTTACGCTTCGTAATCCTGAGCGTATGGGCCTTGATCGTAACACCTTCGTAAATACGGTCGTGTGGGCGTGCCTGCCATACGAAATCCGTAAATACGCACCGAGGGCGGGGTGAGGCATTTAAATCGTACAGTATGCGCGTGCTAAGCGGCGTAACTACGCAGTGATCTTACGGACACCCGCGGTATTTTGGCCTGCGGAGGCCATAATACACGCGGGAGTGTAAGGCCACCCCCCCACCCCCGCATTTCTTTACAGTTTAAATACTAATGCCTACCCACCATGTGAACCTCATACACGTGGTGAGTGAGCCGACCTCCTGTGCAGAGGTTGAATCCCACATGGAAGGCAGCATTGGGTGGATGCGTTCCGCGGGGGTCTTTCCTTCCTCCTCCGCCATGCTCTTCTGACTTCTCACTTGCCGACTTTCCTAGCTCCGCAATGGCATCTTCTGGCAGGCACGTCGTAACCAGCGCGTCGGTGACGTCATCCCGTCGGTGGCATCATCTGGCGCACGCGCAAAGCATTTTTTGGGACAGGTGAATTCTAGGGTTGTCACCTTTTCAACAAGAAACACAGGTGCTCTCCCGGGAGTCCAGGAGATCTCCTAGGATTCTGGGAGTCTCCCGCACATATATATATATATATATATATATATATATATATATATATTTACATTCATTCTTAATGCATTCTATTTCTCTTCTTAACCAGTAATTCACATTTTTATATATCTCACCCTAGTTTATGTTGATAAATGATGTTCATTTCAATTAATATAAATAAAGTTAATGCTTAAAATACATAGAAAGTAAATGCACTGAACTTTCTTTCCTCTTCTATGTTTTTAAGTGTTTATCCTAAGGTCAAATTATTCAATAAATAAAAGTAGCACCACCAATAATATATCTAATAAAATAATCAATCTTTTTCATTTGACTTTCATTTTCACCACATAAAACTATGTTAATGTAAGTACATTTAGGCCGTGCGTATGATATTGTAATTTACAGGTGTCATTTTGATAATTGTTTGTGTTTCTACTATTGCCATTACATTCATTGATATACAAAAACTATGATTTATGAGTAACATTAGTACAAAGAAATATGGCTAAGTATTCTATATGGTCTGGTAAGAGGTCCATGGGGGTCACACTGACATATTGCACTGGGTGACACCAACCTTAGTGACACTACTGATTGTAACCAAGCACATTTTGCAAGCTATGGTGTGATGTATGTATGGTGTGATGGAATATAATTTTGGAATACTAAAAAGCCATTTTTTGCTGTCTAGACCATTCTGCAGAATAAGTCTGCACAATTTTTGTTGTTTGTTATATATTACATGATTTGTGCAATAGCATAACCTCCCTTTTATGTGAAATTGCTGATGTTACACCTGGGACTAGGTTTACTAAACTTCTCAAAATTAAAAATGTAGATGTTGCCCACATCAATCACTCAGATTCTAGCTGACATTCTCTAGTCCAGGGGTTCTCAAACCTGTCTCAAGTATAACTAACAGTCCAAGTATTTTAAATCTCCTTGCTGGAAGTGTGCTCATAACTGACAGTTACACTTTGAAAGCTCCACAGGTTTTGCTGGGAGACCTGCAAAACATGGACCATTAGTGGTACTTGAGGATGGGGTTGAGAACCCCTGCTCTAGTCTGTGCTAGGAAAAAGGGAGCTTGAATCTGAATAATTGCTATTAAACTTTTACATTTATCTTTAGAGAAGTTCAGACCATCTACCCCTGGTCTTGAAGTCCATCCAAATGGTGCAGAATACTCAACATCTATTGGTAGTGTGTTCAAATTTAATTACATTACATATATGTATTGACTTTTCTAAAGGCTATGACGATAAAGCATAGCAGCTACCTATAAGCACCAGGAAAAAAGGAAGGATACCACTTTAAAAGCGCTACGTTAAATCCTGCAGCAGCTCTAATCACAGAAGGGGTCCTACACCCCAAATCAATGGGTAAAAATATCTATAAAATTGTGATGAGAGAAGCGCTGGAATATACCATCTAATAAATAATAGACTGGTACCATAATATATATTTAAAACATATTAAATCATGGATAGATCTGACCTAGTGACAGCACACAGGGGTATATGTCCAATCAGTCTAAGGAGGTCTTTTGTGCAGTTCTTGTTATAAAAAATCCTTGTTCATCCTTTATTTACTTGATTCTTATTTTCACTTTATCTTGTTTAAATGATCCCCATAACTCCTGGGGGCCTCAATGAGTACATGTCATTTGTTCCTTTTCTGTAAGGTTCATGGTCATTAATCTGGCTATGCTTGAACGTGCATAGGGGGATTTTCAATTACTGAAGAATGGTTTTGAAACTAGTTCATCTATAGGGTCTATGGATACATGACACAATATTGTAACTTTTCCTACACCCATATGAAGTGTTAGTCCCGGAGGAATTTTTGTTATGCCTCATGGACACACACACCCCCCATGCAGATTTATGCAATAACACTGTAGCGTATTTTGGATATGTTGGTTTAATTGGTTAATCCTGTAAGCAACACGGAACTACAGTTTTAAAAATACAAAATACATTACCCTATTTGTTCTGTTTAAGGATATGTCATTATATGCCAGGACCATTTCTTTATTTAATTTAACCAAAATGAAATTTATCACAGTTGGGTATTTGCCATGACCATTGTCCTACTTAATAATATCCAATTTAAACTTTACTACATTTGGGTTCACCCCCCTTAGATCTTTTTCCTCCAACCAATAGAGACAGGATCACTGACCTTATTGAGACCTTTATCGATAATATTTAATTATAAGGCCCCATGTATATGCCCTGTTCAATTGTAATTTGATTTGTTGAAGTATCACTGATAGATGCAGATTTGTTATTGAAATGTGTCTCTGTCCTGAGCCGCTGTACAAGATTTTTCTGAAGCGGCATTACAGGATTGCAAGGTCGGAGTATATTATTTATTCTGGTCTCCTCAGCTTTAATTCACTATATGATTGTATTTGCAGGAATTTTTCACTCCGTTGAAGCGATTATGGTGTATGTTTTTAATTGTTAAACCTTTTTCTTTTTTCTTTTATGCAGAGTCCGTGGAGCCTCTATTTTGATTGGATATCGCTTACCTTATAATGAAGCACCTAGCTCCACCCTTGACAAAGGCTCGTTGTGGGCGAAACGCGTGCCAGGTGTTCAGTCTGGCAGCGTTCAAACATTCTCCATCTGTGTGCACCGTGAATGATATCCTGCAATCTTCAACTGCCAGTCTTGTGTTTTTTCCAGCCGGGGGACGCCGCATGTTTTCAACAGCCAGAGTAGGGTAAGATACGGGCACTGGAAAGTGCGAAGCGTGTCCTTGCGGCCACTATATCCATTATAGGGAATCTTCCCTTAGGAGTTAGTGTGCGGTGATCCCCAGGTGGTATGTGTTATTTCTCTACAACCTTATGCTTTTATTTTTGAGCAGCATAGCTGCCCTTCAGATGTTTTTTGTGTTTTCTCTTTATATGTTCGCCCATCATCTCTATATACTTTTAATTATGTTTAATTAAAGTTTCATCTTTTAAAAAGCACCTTTGTCTCTACCTTTATATTTGAGTGCACCCAGAAGAGATCCTACGTGGGGGGAATACAGGTTATACCCCCCTCTTTGTTGTTTTTTGTTTGGCAACTACATGCGCCAGCCTAATAAGCAGTTAACAAATGGGCTGCATATTTAACAATTACAGAGGATGCTAGAGACAGGTAGAACGCTGACGCGCGTTTCGCATACGGCTTTGTCAATACTCCCCATTTGCACTTATACATCACTGTAGTCTTATTTTCCACTGGTTGAAGGTCTGGAGCAAATCAATTTCTGTCAGTTGTTTTAACATATCTGCCGTTTTCTTCTTTACAGTATCAGCTGACTCAAAATGTGTCCCTTTAATCACTGATTCAACTTTTGGAAAAAGATAAAAGTCACAAGGTGCTATATTGGGTGAATATGGAGGATGTTCAAGTGTAGTAATGTGATTGTTGGTCAAAAACTGCTTCACAGAAAGTGAGCAGGCACATTGTCCTGGTGAAGAATGAAACCATTTTTCTCGTGGCCATTTCTTTCTGACTCTTTCTCTTAGCTTTTTCAAAACTTCCTTATAGTAATGCTGGTTAACTGTTGTGCCTTCTGAAACCCATTCTACCAAAATTACAGCCTTGACATTGAAAAAAACACTGAGCATTGCTTTGAATTTTGACTTGCTTTGACAAGCTTTTTTCATTCTTGGTGATGATGGTGTTTTCCAGTGCATTGACTGTATTTTGGAAGATCCAGGTCTCATCACAAGTGATTACTCTATGAAACAGGTTTGGATCTGCGTCAATTGTTTTGTGCAATTTTACAAAAAATTTCAAATTGACAGTTGTTATTTTTTCGGCACCCTACAGAAAATACAACCAAACTAAATGGCTACTTACAATCAACTGAACGACATAGAGTGTTGCTGCTTGTCATACAGGTTCTTGTCAGACATGTTCAAGGTTACTACGTATGCAGTTGTTTACTAGGTGGAATCACAGGCTCGTTATTTTATAGACATACCTCGTATGTCTGAATTCTAACCATTGCAGATTGTCTTGAGTATTTCCATGTGGTGTGCTTGCAGGGAAGTGGAGTGCCTCTGTCTCATTGCTGATCAGCAACATCAACGTCGGAGGGCCCGGGTGCGCATCTATAGGACCCGTGTCCGTCTCTTTAGGATGTCAGGCGCCAGTACCGTCTGCCACCACATCTTATTATGAAAACTCTGGGAATTGTGCAGAAGAACCTTGATGTGCACATTACATCCCTTACATCAATACCACCGCTGAAAAAATTGTTAGCTGTGTTACAGCTCTGCCTCTGGTTCATTCCAGAGGGTGATGGGCTGTGCAACAGGCATGTCCCAGGCTTTAGCCGGATAATTCAGGTTGTCCTGAGGGCGTTCCTGTTGCGAGTCCACCAATTTATTTGAATGCCATTAGATGAGGAAGCCCTTGTGACGGTGAAAAACCAGTTTTCCACCTTAAATGATTTCCCTCATTTTATAGGGGTTGTGGATGGCAGCCATATAGCTCTGGTCCCTAGGGGAATGGGGGACTCTGTGATTTTTATGAATTGTAAAAGCTTCCATTCCCTGAATATCCGCTTTATATGTGACATGACGCCAGCCTCCTTATCCGAGATGTGGTTGCTAGGTTCCCTGGGAGCAGCCACAACTCATTTGTGATGCGACAATCACAAATTTGGCACAGATTACAACAGAGACATGCACAAGGTGCTTGTGATGCGTGGCCTTTAGATACTTATGTGTTATGGTACCCCGGGTTTACCCTGACAGGGAACCAGGGTGACCACAGAGTAAGGAAAGTAAAGAGCGGGTAACTTACCAGTTTGTAGAGCCCAATGTCTGTCTGAGTTTTCGCTAGGGCCCCTGATGGTGGGGATAGACTGGAGCTGGTAGGACTCATCGGGATACGCACCTTAGGAGAAAACCCGGGAGAGGAATGGGAAGAACTAGTGAGAAGAACAGATAAGACAGAAGGAATATAGTAGTGGGAACTAGGCCGGTTAGAAGGAGCTACACCGGAACAAACAATACAGAAAACACAGAACAGACTCTAAGGACAAGATAGGGTTGACGGGATAGACAGGACTCACTAAACAAACCGGGGCAATCACTCACACTAGCAAACTGCGGAAACCCCCTAAGGGGTTAACATGAACAGTCAGACAGGAGAGGCAAGGAAAATACAGGCAGGGAATGAATAACAAGGAGGGAGAGTGGGTAATGGAGACACAGAGGTATGAGGCTAGGTACTGGGCAAGGACTAAACTGGGACACTCAATAACGCAGAGAAACAAATAGCACAAGGCAAGAGAACTGGCACAGAGACTGAAAGAAACTATAACCAGCACCTGCTACTGGTGCTGGAAGCTATTTAAAGTTCAGCTTGGCCAATCATCTGTTGCAGAGAGCGCGCCAACAGAAGAAACAGGGTTACCGCGGCAACCAGGAACGCCAGCAGATTCAAGCCGACGGAGATTAGGAAAGAGCGTCTGCGTTGCCCTGGCAACGCTGACGCAGAGCGCCCGAAGCCTCCTGGAAGCCAGGGAACAGACGTCTGAGCGGTGAGGAGAGTCCAGGACTGGAGAGGACTGCAGCTGCCGAGGGAGGACTTCAGGGAGCGAGGGCAAGGTAAGAGCCTGCAGAAAGCGAGAGGGGAGATAACAGGCGGCATAACATTATGTTTTCTATATCTTAGCAATTATTATGCATAATTTTGATGTACTTTTTGAGACATGCTCTTTTACAGGTATTTAAATGTGTTGTTTGGTAATTATTTTTTGTTTTTGTTTTTCTTTGTTAGGTGACAGCACCTACACTCTGAGACCCTTTCTCTTAACACCCATTTTGAACCCAAGCACAGAGCATTTGGAAGGTTGATGGTCACCTCTTCACTAGTCCTCCAAGGACACTTACCACCTCCTGTGTTTGGATGGTCCTGGATGCCAACTGCTCAGTATCTGTGAGCTCCAAGCTCCCTGGCATCTGGCCTCCTCCAGTCGTGCTGCATTGTCATGTTCTTGTTGGTAATGTTAAAATCTATGTAGTAACTGCTAAACTTTTATAGTTTCACATGTAGAATGTGTAACTCAGAAAAATGATGTGCGTGAAATAATATATAAAGTAATATCTGTAAATGGTCATGCATCTATCATTTGCAGATAAATGTGAGAATTTTTTGTGATCTGAAAATAGTATCAATATGTAAAAAATGTCAACATTGACACATTTCCACTATTACAATCCAGCTATGCTTTTTGTGTATTAAAGCTGACAATGTTGTATTTTTCATTTTCAAAAGCATTCACAGCAAAATCTAAACTATTACTTATTAGTCTTAAAAAATATGTTAAAATATTACCTGGCTAATCGTTCTGCCAGCTTCCTCTTCAGCATGGTTTAGAAGTCATGCCAACTGTATAAATGGATGAGAATGCAAAAAAATCGGTATACCAAAATATCTGAAAAAAGATTTGTTGAAATCTTGCTAGCAGCCTATAAAATACAAATATCAATAAGTAAATTCCAAAATAGTTAACACTACACAACACACACAAATCACACATAAAACAATATACTCCAAAAAATGTGAAGCATTAAAAGTGGTTTAAATAATATTACACAAACAGAAGAAAACTGGGAGAAAGTGAGGCTGTATTCAGATGGTCATAAAAATATAATAGTGCATTAAAACATTGTCTATCATCCAAAGAAATGAGCTACTGCGCATGTGCAGTAATTTTGTTACGACATCTACGTTACTTAAAGACCGCGTATATGCAATCTACGTTGCAACAAGTAATGTAGATGGCGTAACAAAATTACTGCGCATGCGCAGTAGCTCATATCAGAAAACTACGGCCGGAGCTCTGCATATGGACCAAAGGAACTAACAAACATACACACATCTATGTATAAAAATAAATATTCTATGTATATAGATACAGTATATGACGTAGTTTTGTTTCACAAAAAAACCTAGGAAAAATCACAATTTCACATGTGGCTATACGTACTTTTTTTTAAACCATTGTGGGATGTCTAGCCTCTGCATTCCCGTGCTACTTCCATGAATAATCATTGAGAGCTGATGTAATGCCCTCCCATGCAAAGGCACGCTATAGAGGGCTCAACTGATCGTCCTCACTGTAAAGGGAGTCCATGACCAATTCCAGCTTTCACACCTCCTGCTGTGTGAAAAAATAGTCCCAGCACACTGCCATAAACCAGTAACAAACTCTACTGTTCTATCTGTAAAATAAAACACAGAAATGTTCGTTACACATATTTGATCAAATATGGGATAAGCCACCAGCCACTGTCAAGGCTATTTTTTCCTTTTGTTTCTGTGGCAAGCAGATTAACCCCTGCCTTTCACACTCCTGTTTAACATATACCTATAAATTGAATGAGCACCTTCCATTCTGTTTTTATTCTGTTTGTGGGCATGTCTGGGAGCAGTTGCTGAGAGGGAGAGCTGTTTCACAGCAGCCATTTTGGAGACTTTAAGGGGTGTCTCCTAGGTAAG
>WWET01009773.1:0-14175 GCA_011038615.1 Limnodynastes dumerilii
ATACATAAAAACTATTTATAAGAAAAATACATAGAACTTCAATGTTATCAGATGTTATAACATTAGATTTAAAAACACTTATTAAGGATCCTCAGGACCAGGACCCTGACGGGGATCACAGCTACTCGGCTCCTTTGTGTATTTTGGGGCTGGTTTATGAAATGAGCATAATCATTGCAAAGGGAGCTGCATCAGCTGTTTGTCGGCATACCCAGGATCGGAGCTCTGATGGCAATTACAGGGGATCGGCACCTCTATTCATGAATATAATCTGGATTATTATCCATATTAAATTTGCTTTATATTTGTCTATTATTGGAGCCTTTGGACCTTGGAAAGATATAATCTGCTACATTCCACGGCTAAACTTTCCTGATCGTAGTTACAATGAAGATATGTTTCTGGAGCTTATGCTCCCAGTTACGTGTCGCAACATCTGCTGTGCGCATGCGCAGTAAGTACTAATGGGCATTTTTATGCTAGCGGCTAGCGTAAATTCACTCACGTATGTAGTTCTGGATCTACCCTATAGTGTGGATAACATTCTGCACTCTTAACTTGCTGCTTATACAGCTACTGTACGACTTACTAAGAGGAGATAGACAAAAAGTTCCTGAATAACTTTATCAACAACTAACAGACTTGGCTTTGTCATAATATCGGCCAACATATTGTCAGTCTGACAGTATTTAAGCAGAATCACATTTTGCTCTACTAGATCACAGAGATAATGATGCTTCACATCAACATGTTTGGTTCTTGCATTTATTCTTTCACTGTTTGCGAGCTTTATACATTCTTGGTTCTCCTCAAATAATACTGGTGGACCACTACTGACTCTCCAAAATCCTGTAGTAGCTGACAACCACACAACCTCTTGATTGGTGTATACTGCTAAAATGTATTCAGCTTCTGTTGATGATAAAGCAACAGACATTTGCTTTTTACTGGACCATGAGATTAGGCTGTTTCCAAACTTGAACAAGTAGCCACTTGTTGCCTTACGATCTCTGTAATCGCCTGCCCAATCTGATTCTACATGTCCTGTTAATTCAAGATTACCTTTTGCTGATAATAAATTTTGAATTTAAGGCACTGCATGACACTCTTAATTGCACTCCAATCTCTTTGACGAGGTTTACTCACGTGTCTACAAAGATCAGACATAGCAACTGAAATATCTGGCCATGTAGTGGTTGCTACATATATAAGTGCCCCCACTGCTTGTCTGATTGTTCATTATTTGGTAAGAGATCATCTTATCCTTCCAATTTGAGATACGCTGTGTCCATTGGTGTTGTCACACCTTTAGCTTCTGACATTCCAAACTGATTGAGAAATGTAGTGATTTTAGCAGAAAACTTCCATCTTCTTTTTGCTGTATTTGGATTCCTAAGTAGTACGTCACCTCTCCCAGGTCCTTAGTATCGAAGTGCGAATTCAGAATGTCCCGTAGCTTTTTGATTTCTTCATTTTCTTCTACTGATGGTGGCTGTTCTTCAGGCTGCACTGTCTGTGTGATCTCGTCAAATGTTAGATACACTGAGCTTTCATCAATTACAACACTTCTAGTTATTGTCACTTCATTGGTTTCTTTATGTAGAATTCTGTAACCCTTTTGTGACTCACTATAGCCTACTAGCACTCCTTCCTTTGCTCGATCATCCCATTTTGAGCGCTTTTCCTATGGAGCATGTACAAATGCTTTACTTCCAAATATTTGAATATGTTGCAGGTCTGGCTTCTTTCCATTCCATAGTTCATACGGAGTCTTTTCACCCAATAAACAATTTTGGAGATAACAATCTGTCATGATTGCTTCTCCCCAGTAAGTTGTTGGCAAATCTGCACCAAATAGAATGTTCCACCCACTTTCACATAGTGTCCTGTTCATTCTTTCAGCTACACCATTTTGCTCTGGATTATATGGTGCTGTTGTCTGAAACATAACTCCATGTTTTTTTTAGAATGCTCTGCATTTTGCCACTCTTGTATTCTGTACCATTATCTGCACGTAGTATTTTTGGAAATCTTCCAAACATATTGTTTACTTGGTTAAGATATTCTTCAAGTTTTTCTGAGACTTCATCATGCAGTACATAAAGTGTTGTGAATTTGGCGTAATCATTGATGAATGTAAGAAAATATATTTTCTTTCCTGGGGTCACATTTTTCATTGGTCCACATACATCTGTATCAATTATGTCTAAACACTCCTTAGTTCTACTGTTACTGGCTTTTGGAAATGGTTTTCTTTTCATTTTCCCCTTTAGGCAGCTAGTACATTTCATAACCTTTGTGCATGGATAGACTTTAATACCATTTGCATGCTTTTCTATGGCTAGTTCTCTTATTGCTTCTGCTTATTTGCACTTTACCTGATATAACTCATCTTTGATCACTCCTTCTGCAAGAATGTGGTTAACATTTGTAATAATACACTTGTTACCTTTAAAAGTCACAACATGCCCTTGCTTGGTGAGCTTTTTCACTGACAGCGGGTTGGTGTCCAGATTAGGCACATACAGTACATTCTTTATATGTATTTCTCTGGTAAGCATTGGAGAGACAGGATAGTAAAGATAACCTTCTCCTATCCCCTCTGAAACCATGTAATGACCATAAGATGTAGCTATTCTTTCTTAATTACTTTAGCCCAACTGAGTAAAGAAATGTTTATCATTTGTCATATGACTGGTAGCTCCTGAGTCAAGGACCTCTGTTGGTATTGAAAGCAAATTCAAAGCATCATTCTTGGGAAGAGTTGCTTGATGAGTTGAATCTTCTCCAGTTGCTTGGAGACTATCCTCCTTGTTGATTGAAGTGGCATCCCCGATGTTTTGTTCCGCTCCTCCGCCTCTTCTGTACTTGACACGCGGACATGATCTTCTTCCGTGGCACTCCTACTGACAATTCGGTCGCTAGGGGGCAGCCTTTTATATTAATGATGACGACAGTTGCACTAGGGGCTCTATTTTATTATTTAATTTAACCCTTGCAAAATTGCCGCGTCTTGCAGGTGTTTAAAAAATTCACAGGCAACTCGCAGCTTTGTGAATTCGGTGAATTAACGCTGCAAATCGCCTGTAAATCGCGGTGACATCAAACGAATTGAAATCATTGGGAAAAAATCGCCTTTTGTAAATATACCTCTTAGAGTTAGGCGGTGGGGAAGGAACAGTCGGTTGTGGTCCCTGTTTGGAAACGCGGTGTAGAAAATGGCCCTGATGAAAAAGACCCGTTCTTAGCGGTGAAACACACCCCTGTAAAATATATCCAAAAGCATTGCTAGAATATGTAACATGTTGTATATACTTGCAGCCACTAGGAAGTAACATTATTATGCTATTGTGCTGTCATTTATTTTTTGCATGATCTGGACCCCTGGAACATTGGAAAGGAAAGACATCTATATAGAGGACACAAGAGAATTCATTTGGAAGGATTGTGAAAGAACATTCCTTGATGTGAGTAGGAAAAAGGAGTTTCAAATAAGTGACTGACTTTGTGTTTTATTTGTCCGAGAAGACCATTTACCTGAGGAGAACTTCATGCACTATATGGACATTGATTTAGATTAGGACAGTGTGCGCTTATACATTGGGACGAGATAAAGGGACCTCGTTTAGTGTATTATTGCGCCTGATATTTGTACCCGATTTTGTATTTACTATTTATTGACTGTAGGTTTCCTATTTGTCTGTCTCCTGTGCCCTTAGTGGTGAGGGCACAGGGTACAAGTACTGCAGCAGACCATAAGGAGCGCAGGTAGAGTGATTCTGTGTATTTGTAACGTGACTGACGTCAGTTTATGGGGATTATCGCAGAATAGAGGCCAGGAGAGTGAGAGGGGGCCCACAGATACCCACCTTATTTCTCCGGCAGCAGAGGTGTAGCAGGCTGATGCACAGGGAGTAAAAAACCTGCCCCTCAGCCCACTGTGAATCAGAACCATGCAGCATCCTGCTCCCTATGTGAAATGATGGCGCCATCGCATAGGGGGCAGGGCGTCACGGGTTGTGTCCCAGGCCCCAAAACTCCTGGTGCCTGTCCTGTTGACTGACATGTGAAAAGATCCACAGGTGGTGCTAATTATAGGCTCTATTTAAAAAGCAAAGCTTTACAAAGTTTTCATGTGAAAACGTCCATTTTCGCTTTAAAATGAAATGATTCATATTTACTTATGAACAAGATACACATATAAGTATTCCAGTGGGCAAAATAAATAAATAAATGATCGCCAATCTGAAAAATAAAAAAAAAACGCATCGCCTGAGTTTAAAAAATTTGCATGCAATTCGCGGCTTAGTGAATTTGGATAAAAATTCAAAATATTCGCATTAAATTCGCTGCGATGCGAATTTGTCCAAAAAATTTGCGTTTAGTAAATGAGGCCCTAAGAGCGATGGCTATTTTTAAAGGGCAAATCGCGGTGCTTTTCTATAGAAAAATGTAAAAATCGCCGTCCCTCGCTGTGTGTTTCACCCCTTGCTAAATCGATCCATCTCGCGGGTGTTTAAAAAAATTACGGTTAAATTGCAGCTTAGTGAATTCGGTGAATTCACGCGAAAAGCACCTGTAAATCACGGCAAGATCCAATGATTTTAAATCGCTGGATAAATTTTGCCTTTAGTAAATATACACCTCTGAGTAGATTTCTTAATACAGTCCTGTACCTTTAACGTGATTCTGCTAAGGATCCATTATCCTTATTTGTGCTCACAGTCTTGCGCTTGAATTCATCCACAAGTTTGCCCTTCACATACTCTAATGTGAGTTCATCATCTGGTCTGGCATCTAGAGCTGTTACAAGTGTCTCATAACTGTCTGGGAGGCCACTGAGTATCAGGATTGCTATTAGAAAGTCTTGTATGTCTTCTCCAATGCAGCGCAGATGCTCTACCATTTCTAGAGTACATCTTATATAATGCTGCATGTCCTGGCATTTAAGCAGTTTAGTCTGGTACAGCTTTCTGATTAAATATAGATTATTGCTTACATTTGCTTTCTCATGCACTTTCTACAGCACTTTCCACATATCTTTTGCAGTGTCACAGTTACATCAGGGTCGCCAACTTTCCCAGAATATCTCCCGAAATTTCTCCATTTTTCCCGGTATCCCGGGAGAGCCGGCAAATCTCACGCAAGTCCCGATCCCCTATTAAACCAGGGTTGACAACTTTTTAAGGCTTCCCTCCAGGATCTCTCATTGATGTCTGCAAGAGGTGAGGTTTAATGACGTGATTTATGCAAATCGTGTCATTAAACCCGCCCCCTGTCAATCACTATTGTGATCTCTAGTGTTATAGAGGTGGGCAGGGCTTGATTACATCATCAAGTCCCGCCCATCCCTAGTAACTAGAGGGATTAAAATAGAGTTTGTTAGGGGGTCAGGACTTGCGGAAGATTTGTCGGCTCTCCCGGGATACCTTATCTTGTACCTCCCAGTGGGCATGTCTGGGAAAAGTGGGTGTGGTTTGTACCACAGCAGGTCTAGTGCCTGCCCCTTTTATTCATTCAGCCTTTCATATGTCAGCCCCTTATTATTTCTCCAAACAGCAATATGTCCGCCTCCATGTGTTTGCCCCATTCATTATTTAACAGCAATATGTCCGCCTCCATGTGTTTGCCCCATTCATTATTTGTTCAGCTACCATATGCCTGCCCCTTTATTATTTGTCCAGCCTCCATATGCCTGCCCCTTTATTATTTGTCTAGTCTCCATATGCCTGCCCCTTTATTATTTGTCCAGCCTCCATATGCCTGCCCCTTTATTATTTGTCTAGTCTCCATATGCCTGCCCCTTTATTAAATGTGTGCCCCTAGTATATGTCTACCCCTTTATTATTTGTATAGCCACTCATATCTGCTCCTCATTAGTATGTTCAGCTATTCATATCTGCCCCTTATTAGAATACCCAGCCATCCATATATGCCTCTTATTAAAATATCCATCCATCCATATCTGCCCCTTATTATTATGTCCAGCCTCCATATCTGCCTCTTATTATTATGTCCAGTCATCCATATCTGCCCCTTATTATTATGTACAGCCATCCATATCCACCCCTTATTATTATGTCCAGTCATCCCGATCTGCCCCTTATTATTTTGTCCAGCCATCCATATCTGCCCCTTATTATTATGTACAGCCATCCATATCCACCCCTTATTATTATGTCCAGTCATCCCGATCTGCCCCTTATTATTTTGTCCAGCCATCCATATCTGCCCCTTATTATTATGTACAGCCATCCATATCCACCCCTTATTATTATGTCCAGTCATCCCGATCTGCCCCTTATTATTTTGTCCAGCCATCCATATCTGCCCCTTATTATTATGTACAGCCATCCATATCCACCCCTTATTATTATGTCCAGTCATCCCGATCTGCCCCTTATTATTTTGTCCAGCCATCCATATCTGCCCCTTATTATTATGTACAGCCATCCATATCCACCCCTTATTATTATGTCCAGTCATCCCGATCTGCCCCTTATTATTTTGTCCAGCCATCCATATCTGCCCCTTATTATTATGTACAGCCATCCATATCCACCCCTTATTATTATGTCCAGTCATCCCGATCTGCCCCTTATTATTTTGTCCAGCCATCCATATCTGCCCCTTATTATTATGTACAGCCATCCATATCCACCCCTTATTATTATGTCCAGTCATCCCGATCTGCCCCTTATTATTTTGTCCAGCCATCCATATCTGCCCCTTATTATTATGTACAGCCATCCATATCCACCCCTTATTATTATGTCCAGTCATCCCGATCTGCCCCTTATTATTTTGTCCAGCCATCCATATCTGCCCCTTATTATTATGTACAGCCATCCATATCCACCCCTTATTATTATGTCCAGTCATCCCGATCTGCCCCTTATTATTTTGTCCAGCCATCCATATCTGCCCCTTATTATTATGTACAGCCATCCATATCCACCCCTTATTATTATGTCCAGTCATCCCGATCTGCCCCTTATTATTTTGTCCAGCCATCCATATCTGCCCCTTATTATTATGTACAGCCATCCATATCCACCCCTTATTATTATGTCCAGTCATCCCGATCTGCCCCTTATTATTTTGTCCAGCCATCCATATCTGCCCCTTATTATTATGTACAGCCATCCATATCCACCCCTTATTATTATGTCCAGTCATCCCGATCTGCCCCTTATTATTTTGTCCAGCCATCCATATCTGCCCCTTATTATTATGTACAGCCATCCATATCCACCCCTTATTATTATGTCCAGTCATCCCGATCTGCCCCTTATTATTTTGTCCAGCCATCCATATCTGCCCCTTATTATTATGTACAGCCATCCATATCCACCCCTTATTATTATGTCCAGTCATCCCGATCTGCCCCTTATTATTTTGTCCAGCCATCCATATCTGCCCCTTATTGAAGCAATAAAGGCATTATTATACCCTTCTCTCCTCCTTACCTGTGTGACTGTGAACCTAAGGACCAGGGGAGTCCAGTGGGCTCAGTGCCTACCCCCTGGTATCCTGACAGCCCCTTATTATTATGCCCAGCCATCCATATACGCCCCTTATTATTATGCCCAGCCATCCATATCTGCCCCTTTATTATTATGTCCAGTAAACCATATCTGCCCCTTATTATTATTTTGCCCAGCCATCCATATCTGCCCCTTATTATTATGTCCAGAAATCCATATATATTCCAATTATTATTTCCTTTCTTACCTTACTTTACTTACCTTTTGGTATCTTCTCCCTTCCTCCGCGGTGCTGTCTCTCCCTCTCTGATAACTGTGGTCACGTGGTGCGGAAGTACAGGTAATACAGGGTTCCTACGGGAGCCCTGTAGGACCAAATCTCTTTTCTAGAATGGCAGTGACTGAACCTATGCGGTCACTGCCATTCACAGTAACAGGTTTGGTTTCCTGTAGGAGCCCTGTATTTCCTGTACTGTGCTGGAAAAGGCTGGCCAAATATACAGCAGCATATACAGCAGCATATACAGCATTTACAGCAGCATATACAGCAGCATATACAGCATATACAGCAGCATATACAGCAGCATATACAGCATATACAGCAGCATATACAGCATATACAGCAGCATATACAGCATATACAGCAGCAGGGCTTTACAAAAAAAAACAAAAAAAAAAACTTGCTCCCGAGAGTCTGATCTCCTGGGACAAGTTGTGGGGCGGGCGGAAAGCGGGACTGTCCTGCTGGAATCGGGACAGTTGGGAGGCATGCTTATAAGCAGCATCTTCACTTTAAATTTCCATGTCTGGTAGTTCTGGTTAGTCAGATTCATCACTGTGACTTTGGCTGAGGCACTGTTAATGGCAGCCTTTTTTTTTCGTGGTTTTGCCTCTTTGTTACTTTTCTTTCTGCAGTCCTGGGCCCATAACCTGTTAGCAGGAACACATTTAGGACAAGCAGATGCTGCAATGTCACTTAGAAGAAGCTTTATTGAACGTATAGTGTGGATAACACACTGCAGTCTTACCTTGCTGCTTACACAGCTACTGTACAGCTTACTAAGAGGAGATAGACAGGAAGTTCCTGAATAACTTTATCAACAACTAACAGACTCACACTTGCAATATCTCTATGTATGAGCATAGTTGAGAACAGCAGTTGCATTAATAAACAGACTCTAGTCTAACAGATACACTCCTAGTGCTTCCAATTATTTATTCCTTGGTCCTGTACTTGCTGTTGCTATGGGCTGAGTACTGTATATACAGTCTGTGTCTCCTGTGTACTGGTCCTGTACTTGCTGTTACTATGGGGTGAGTGTAGTATATATAGTCTGTGTCTCCTGTGTACTGATCCTGTACTTGCTGTTACTATGGGGTGAGTTCTGTATATACAGCCTGTGTCTCCTGTGTACTGATCCTGTACTTGCTGTTACTATGGGGTGAGTACTGTATATACAGCCTGTGTCTCCTGTGTACTAGTTCTTGCATATGTATAAATGTCACTCTAATGGGTTCTGATCTCTGCTTCCTGATCTTTACAATGAGTTATATTGGTCTATGTATTATTGTAATTACAGGTCAGACCCAGAAATCTGCAGGACAATACTGTGTGGATGAGCCTAAAAAAATAGGGACTTTTATAGGGGAATCTGTCACCTTCTCCTGTAGTTTTGTGTATCCATATAGTGATGACAGCGTCTCATCAGTGGACGTCTCAGTGAGAGCTGGTTGGGATCTTTATTGTGGAGGGGAAAAGAATGAAATATACAACAGCTTCACAAATGTCTCATCTCCTGGATATGAAGGAAGAATATCTGTGATGTTGTATAGAGAAACCAGGAATGCAGAAATTACTATACATAATATACAGAGGTTGGATAGGAAAAGTTACTGTTGCTGGGTGAAAATCTCTCTTCACAATGGTCACATTGAACTACTGAAAAGCATGTCTGGCACTGAAATATTTGTGAGAGGTGAGACAGGAGAAATTAACACATAACAGCTTTCTCTACATGCATAATAATAGGATTCTGGGTAGTGCATTATTAGTGACATGGCAGTGATGTATATTCTGTGTGTTCAGATTGGACTATTTTCTGTTCAGCGGATGTGTACACATCCTTCTATTCCAACACCTTTCGATATCTCCATACTTAAGAGCAAGGATTCCTCCTACACTGTGTGACTGTGTGGCTGGATCCCAAGTGAGGGATCTTCTTATTACACTGTACAGTGTCGCTGTGTGTTTGTAATACTGAGGTAGACCCTTTCCATGGGACGTCTGCTGGTGTAAGGGAGTGTTTAGCGGTGCGGTCACATGGAGGAGGGGGTAACACGGTCCTGTGATTGTGGATCCTATGAATCTGGTAACATAACAATCACATCTTAGGATCCTTTACTAAGTTATTAATATAAATGTCAGAGTGAATTACTCCTTATTTCTGTGACACATGTACAAGACCAGTAGGTCAACTCCTTATTTCTGTGACATATGTACAAGACCAGTAGGTCACTGACACTGATATAAAGAAGTTATAATGACATTTATATATAATAAGAAGATGGGACTGTGTTCATACTTAAGAAGCAGGTGCTTACAAAATTACTCCTATGCATGTGCAGTAGTACATTTACACAATCTATGTACCAGTTAGTACGCAGATTGCCTACGTGCATTCTTTAAAGACCGCACGGAGTAGTTTAGGAAGATAGAGGCGTGCTAATGCCGCCCCGGGGAGTGTTTACTTAGAAGTGGATAAAGATTAGCCGGGGAGGGCGAGGGGAAGGGGGGGAGGGGCATTCTAAAGAAGGAAACTACACACAGTAACATAAGGCAGCCCTGTGGCACTATTAAGTGCCTAAAAACGGGCAGATTAGGGACTGAACGAGTGAGTGAGGTGCGGTTCTATCTGCACCTAACTCACTCTTAGATGTGAATATGATCCCTGGTCACTAGATCTTCCCTTTACCCATCACCACTATGTGATATATTCATATTTGTTTTCCAGGTGAGGACGATGTGATTCTGGAACATCCATCTTATATCTATGCTCTATATGGAGACACTGTCACCGTTCTCTCTCACTTTACAACAAAGAAGAGGAAGAATATTAATGTGAGGAGCTGTAGAGTGTGTCCGGGGAGATATCAGTGTAACAGTAACAACTATAACATAATCTGCACACAGAGGAGAGGAGAGAATAATGTATATTTCCAGATCAGACAAGTTACCTCTTCACATGAAGGCCGGTACAGCTATGACATAGAGTATTCTACAGATGATGATGAATCTCTTCTCACATATAGAGACATTGTAACAGAACTTCTCATTCTACGTAAGTATCTGATCACCTGCAGGTAACACTGATATAAACAGAGGACATAGATGGATCTTATTCTCCTGACACACCAGTAATATTGCAGAGATACATAAGGTGTTGCCCATGGTGGGGCTGGACAGGGCAGGGAACATATGTCACCTACACAGAGTGTAAGGGGGTATGATAATTGTAGTGTATGGGTTATCTAGGCCCTTACCTACTATCCTGATTTTTGCTCCGTTCCCATGTCACGTGGGGGAGGTGTGGGAATAGTGAGACAGGGTCCTGCGATGGAAGCCTCTTGTGTGTGAGGGGAGCGGTCTCTCTAATGCAGCGGGGACCTGCTCCGACCTGATCTATTATCTTATGTGTATGTGACAACTAAACATATCATTTACTAATGCAATATTCTGCCATATACAGTGTTTCCAGCCCTATGTCTGTGTGTTGGATTAATTCATTATTTTAATTAATATCTTTTTTAATCAGAAAGGAGGAGTCACATGTAAAATAAAGAATATTATATAGGAGAAATGTAATCTTAGGTCTATTGGTTCATGGTCACTGTTATATCCAGTAATAATGATGTAAATATACTATTTATCTCCATATTCTCCTCTTCTCTACAGTCCATTCTACCTCCTCCTGATACTTTACATAATCTCCCATCTCCAGGGTAATAGCTCCAATTGTATCTGCATTATTCTCATGTGATCTGTGTGTGGATGTGACTGTATTGTGTAAGATGTGTAACTGTTCAGCACTGCAAGAAATGTTACAGATAATCCTGATGCTGTTAGATCTGTGGATAATACATTATGCTTTACCAGGTATTGGCCATGACTTTGGTATTGGAACATACTTTGAGATGTAGCTTCTCAACACCTGAAATGCCGAAGGTTCTCAATGTCTTATCTAGACTACAGTAGTTCTAAATACATTGACTTTCTACATTATTATGCCACAGTATTTCTTTCCCATAGCTATATTTCTCTTTTTTCTAGTTTTTTTAATGTCATATTGTCTTTTATACTTTTTATTTTAAGAAAACAACAAAATATTAAGTATAAGTCAGCCTCCAGAAGTTGAGATCAGCAATTCTACCATAATCAGCTGCAGCTTTTCTGTACAAGACAACAGAGATATATTGTGGTCTGAGGTCTACTGGATGACTGGAAACCCAAGAGAGGACTTTATTTATCACCCAAACCCAGACTACATTCACCCGGATTATAAGGGGAAGACCAGGCTGGTGGGAGGAGCCAATCTCCTGCTAGAAGAGTTCCATGGTCCGGATAACACCACCTTCTACTGTCGTGTTGCCATAATACGGTGTTTTAGTAAATTTGAGTTCAACACAATACTGGAGGAAGGTTCTGGTACACGTCTCAGAGTTCATGGTATGAAAATCTCTTGAAATTGTTAAAATAGAAATAAAAAAAAACAATGTTACCTAATGTCTGGATCATTATATCCAATTTTCCCTCTTTTCTATGTATTCGGATATTCATAATTCATCGGCTTTTGTGTTCTGCTCATACATTCATACTACATAATAGCATCATGTTCCACTGTTTCTATATAAGATTAATGACACTTCTGACAGCAGAACTGGGTTTTGATTGGAAGTAGACATGAGATGTTATTATAATGTACAGTATAGACATGAAATGTTATTATAATGTATAGTATAGACATGAGATGTTATTATAATGTATAGTATAGACATGAGATGTTATTATAATGTATAGTATAGACATGAGATGGTATTATAATGTATAGTATAGACATGAGATGGTATTATAATGTACAGTATAGACATGAAATGGTATTATAATGTACAGTATACACATGAGATGGTATTATAATGTACAGTATAGACATGACATGGTGTTATAATGTACAGTATAGGCTAGACACAAGATTATAATGTACATTAGAGACATGAGATGGTATTATAATGTACAGCATAGAAATGAGATGGTAATATGATATATTGTATAGATGTGCGGATGTTATACAAACCGATCCAGACTTTTAAACCATGTGGTAAGTCCATTGCTGAGGGGTGTGGTTAGTGGAGGAGAGATTGCACAGATTTATGGATATCACGGCCCTGTGAAAACAGATCTTTATAAATCCATTACTGACAGATTTAATCCAAAATGAATCGTATCTGGGGATCTTGGGCCATATCCTGAGTTCAGTATGAAAGCGTATTTACACTCGCTGCTTGCATAATTTAGACTTTTTGTATGTACTGCACATGTGCGCTGCAGATATTAGGCGTCATAACTGATTGTATTTACCTTCTTTGTAACGACGAATGAAGGTGCGGGTCATCCATATGACAGCTGGAAATACGCATTGTTGGCGGAAGGAGGCATTTCATTTGTGCAGTATGGGCCGAGTTAGGCCGTGACGTGCGAAGATCCATTATGTACAACCACAGTTACACATGGAAAATTTAAGATAGAGTTTGGAAGTCATAAATCAAGAAAATGACGTGCGTCCGATGGGAGTGCCCGGGGGAGTGCATAACGATTGCGTAAAGACGCTACAAGATCATACATAAAGTGCTCTTAGGTCTGGATTTGGCCCCTTGTCCTAAACTGTTACTATACAGGGGACTGTGAGCTAATCCAGTGGTTGAAGTGAATATTTTTGGACATTTCGAAGTGGCGGTATAAAAATATAGAAATAATAGAAGTGACTGGAGATTTATAGCTTTTCAATTAAATCAGTGGGAGAACAGATGGTCTGACATATCCCCCCGTATACCCCCTTACTTCAAGCCCTGATCTAACCATCATTTCTGGACATTTATTGTCTGCGGGTCCTCATATATGTCAGGTTACAGACATTTTGTGTTTGTACTGTTTGGGAGCTTGTCTGGGAACATCAGCTGAGAGGGGATGTTGTTCCACAGCTGCTATTTTAGACTTTAAGGGGTGTCTCCTGAGGTAAGTTTGGCTCTCAATTAAAAACATATATATATGACGCAACATCGGGACTCTCATTGTTAGAGTTAGGACCACCATATACAGAAAGGCCTTGACGGTGGCTGGTGGTTTATCGCATATTTGCACAAATATGTGTAACAGACATTTCTGTGTTTTATTTTACAGATAGACGGTATAGTCTGTTACTGGTTTATGACAGTGTTGCTGAGGCATTTCTTTCCTTCATTTCTGTAGCTAGCAGATTAACCCCCTGCCTCTCAAGCACCTGTTTGCATTTACCTATAAATTGAGTAACTTCCATTTTGTGTTTGTACTGTTTATGGGCTTGTCTGGGAGCAACAGTTGAGAGGGGGTGTTGTTCCACAGCAGCTATTTAAGGGGTGTCTCTTGAGTTTGGCGCTC
>WWET01009773.1:14248-24575 GCA_011038615.1 Limnodynastes dumerilii
TATATATAAATGTGTATATGTGTAAATATGTGTAACGGACATTTTATATTTCTACTATACTTTAAATTGACAATTGTGGAAAATTTCCCTATATAAGATTTACAACAGGTAGGACAGAATTTATAAAACAATTTCAAACAATGATCTGGGCAGTGGCAGCATTTAAAAATGGAAGATAAATCTATTCTGCATAAAGTAATCGGATAAACATTAATGTCTGTATTATTCCCTGTCTGTTTGTTCTAGACATTACAAAGAGTAATAACGACACTCAACAAAATGCACACACAGTAATAATTGCCCTCTGTGTTGGCGGCATCATCCTCATCCTTCTTTTCCTGGTTGTCATCTGCATGAAGAAGAGAAAAGGTAAGAATAAAGGAAACACTTCCACAATGTTCAACAATCTGCACCGAATCCAGACCTCAGCAAAACATCTCACACAGCAGAAAATAACCTCAAATGTGCAACATAATTCCAATACTGATCTAGACATCCAGAATGGAAGGGTTTCCAGTGGTGAAATGTCAAGAATGCAAGGGAGGTGAAAGTTAGGTATCCGGCTCTCTGTTATCACATATTAATCGCAAGTGTTATTATCTATGTGAGTTGAATATTTATGTAAACTTGCAGTAGTAACATATATCTTCTAGGTGGCAGCACATTATTTTCATTGTACCATTATATAATTTCTATAGACAGACATAAAATTGATGTAGAAATATTATCCCCGGGAGGTGCTTCCTAAAATAAAATGTAATTCATAAATTGATTATCTTGTTTAATATAATATTTCTACATCAATTTTATGTCTGTCTATAGAAATTATACAAAATATATAGCTTGTTATATATGCAATGTACATTATAAGGAACTTGTTCTATATATAGAGGGAATGTTACAGAGTTAAACCTCAGTAATGTATGGAAAATGCTTACACTGATATGCAGATCTGGGAGCAGCAGGATAGCAATGACAGGCATAAATAGAATATCAATGGTCACATAGGGAGGGATTTTGATTTCCTGTTTTGATGTGATTGGATCCCTAAGCAAATATTCAGAGAGAGGCTTCGGTCAAGTAGCCATAATTCAGAAAGTCAGGACATTCAGGTAACATAGGGCTGGATCCAGACTTAGTTAAGTGCTTGAACTTAGTTACTCCTGGGCTAAACCATGTTGATTTTAGGGGGAGTCAAGTTAATTTTATTCTTAACATGCAGGGATATATCTTGGAATTGCTTATTGCACACAGACACTGACCAGCGTTACTATCACACTGTTATTTAGACTTGGGATAGGAAACATCTCTCAACTCTAATACTGTTTGCAACAGATGAAATATGGCTCCCCTGCAATCAACATGGTTTAGCCAAGGAGTAACTAAGTTCAAGCACTTAACTAGGTCTGGATCCAGCCCATAGGACCAGATTCTGAGTCTGAAACTAAGGTCCGTATTCAGAGATCCGTTGGCGATCGGGCTGCAAATATATGAAACTAAGTGACAGGTCAGAGCAGGCTACTCCCACCAGAAAAAAACTGTCACTCCCCTCATACACTTCCACCTACATTGACTTGCCCTATTTGGCCACACTCACTCCCGGCCTTATGTGTATTAGTTGCGTATATTACCGGCCCTAACTCTGTAAGCGCGCCCACTTTCCCTCATCTCAATGCCTCACCCCACCCATTTCTATGCAAATCCTTAGGTCCGTATATTTCCGCAGCACTTAGGGTCGCATTAGTCTCCGCCCAATTCACAAGTCCGTCCCTTAGCCATTTCCAACCTTAAGTTCAACCTAGATAAGGTATCACTATTACTACTCATGCACAGTTGATGCAAAATCGATCTGATCCTTTAAATACGCACAGAACTTTTGTTAAAACCGGATCTCTGAATACGGCCCTAAGAGAGGAAAGTTACTCCTTGGCAAAGCTACATTGATTTCAAAGGGAGTCAAATTAATTTGCCCAGGTGTAACTTTCCTCTTTTATATTGAAACTCTGAATCAGGGCCATAGTAACATAGTAACATATTTGATAAGATTGAAAAAAAAAAACACCAGTCCATCAAGTTCAACTTATTATGGATTTCCTGCAATTCCTATATCATAATTGCAATTGATCCAGATGAAGAAACTTCCAATCTATGGCATTCTTAAAAAATCCCTGCTGACCCAAGATGACCATCCTCTTTCTCTCTGGATTTTCAGGATCTGCTATCCTTTATTTTCATTAATGGTTCTGGTAACTCTGGATGTCCTTTTTTGCTAATATTTGTCTAACCATTTCTTGAACATATCAAGTGAATTTGCCACCAAAAACTTCCTTGGCAGCGAATTCTATATATTTATTGCCCTTACTGTAAAGAACACTTTCTTTTGCTCGTTTTGAGAGTTTCTCTCCTCCAACCTTAGTTAGTAACCCCTGTCTTGTGTACAGTCCTTGGAGTAAAAAGTTCCCATGAAGGTTCTCTGTATTGACACTTGTTGTATTTATATATAGTAACCATATCGCCTCTTAGACACCTGGGCCCTGATTCAGAGATTGAAAATAAGAACTTAAAATTTCACCTGGGCTAAACTATGTTGATTTCAGGGGAGTCAAATTTCATTTGTTGCAACATTATTATAGTTAAAAGGTGATCTTTCCCAGCTCAAGTCTAATTAGCAGTTTAAAAGTGAAGTTGATCAGGTATCTGTGTGCAATAAGTAAAAGCAAAGCATTCTCCCTGCATGCATAGAATAAAATTAACTTGACTCCCCCTGAAATCAACATGGTTTTGCCCAGGTGTAACTTTAAGTTCTTATTTTCAGCCTCTGAATCAGGCCCCTCTTTTCTAAAGTAAAAATGCCTAAACTGGCCAGCCTATTCTCTATTCAATGATTGCAAACTCTTTATCAATTTTTTGTCTTTCTGTGAACCTTTTCTTGTTTATTTTTTTTTTCTAGATGAGAGCTTACCAACAATTTATATTGTGGCATAATTACACTATCTTCCCTTGCATCTATGCCCCTTTTGTACTTTACTGGCCCTTGCATCTGCGGCTTGAGTATTATTGATTATTATTAAGTCTATTGTCCACGAGCACTTCTAAATCTTTCTCTATCACAAATTACAGTAAATGTACCCCATTTAATTTGTATATTACATGCTTGTGTTTGATCCCTAAATGCATAACTTTACATTTATGTATGTTAGAACTTATCTTCCATTTGGCCGCCAATACACCAGTTTATTCAAGTCCCTCTTTAGAGTAGCTACAACTTGCTATTATTGTATCACCTTACATTTTTCAGTGTCATCTTCAAAAATAAAACCTTTGTTCTTTAAACTATCACCAAGATCATTAATAAATATAATTAAAAAAGAGTCCAAGCATGGAACCTTGAGGTAAACCACTGCTCAGTTAGAAATTGTTCCATTTATCACAACTCTCTGTTCCCTTTTCTCCAACCAGTTTTCTACTCAAGTTCAAAAGTTGTTTCCTAGACCAAGTTCCCTTATTTTGTGGAAAACTTCTTGTGTGGCACTGTATTAAAGCTCTTGCATTTAAGTAGACCACATCTACTGCACTACCCTGCTCTAAGTTCAACCGAACTTCCTCATAGAAGCTAATTAGGTTAGTTTGGTATGACCTATACCTCACAAATCCATGTTGATTCCCACTAATAATCTTATTGCGCACCAAGCAATCCTGAATATTATCTCTTAATCTACCTTCTAGCAGTTACCCAAATATTGATTTACAGGTCTGTATTTACTTGGTTGTGATCTCATTCCCTTTTTAAACAATGGCACTACATCTGCTATATGCCAATTCCTTGGTACAGAGCCTGATGAAATTGAATCTATGAAACTTAATAACAGAGGCCTAACAATTTCTGTGTTTAGCTTCATAAGAACCCTGGGGTGTATCCTGTCAGAACCTGGAGCTTTATTTATCTTAATTTTCTTTGGACTTTTTCCTTTGTCAGGCATATATTACATAATGGCACAGTTGCATTATAATTCATATAATTGCATTATATCAATATGCATTATTCCTTGCATTTGTTTTTCTTTAGTAAATACTAATGAAATGTTTAATACCTCTGCTTTTTCATTCATCATTGATTAATCTACTCCTCTCACTTTTTACGGGTTGTATATTGTCTTTTCTGATCCCTTTGTCATTTGTATACTTAAAAAGCTTTTTATCATTTGGCTTACTTTATTTTGCAACTTTTTTTTCATCTTTTTTTTTGCCAATCTAAATTTCCTTTTTACATTTTGTATTGATACAGAGGGACTCCTCAGTCACTTTAGATAAGGAAGGACTCCTTGTCTTATTTTGGATCAAACATATGTGTATATTAGCTTAATTTGCAAAATGTGACTAAACTATACAAAGCGCAAAAATTAGACGTTTCTGAGATAAGAATGGGCCTGATTCAGACTTATGAAGGAGCTTGAAGTTAGGAGAGGAAGTTTCTCTCGGAAGATCAGGGAGCAGGGGATAGAGCGCAGCGAGAGGTTGAGAGGGAGCTACCAGGTGGGGATGGGGTAAAAGTGTAGATTGATCAATCTACTCGTCTCACTTTTTACAGGTTGTTTATTGTCTTTTCTGATCCTTTTGTCATTTATATACATTTAAAGCACAACAAGGTGTCCGCAGCGCCGTACAAAATACAACAAAATACAGTACAGACATACAGGGTAGGGATGGACAGCATAGTACATATTAAATACAATAATGAATATAAAGATATCACAAAAATAAAATAAGTAAAGCAAGCACAGAACACAAGGCAAAATGTGAGGTGTCAAGCCTGGAAGATCAGGGAGCAGGGTAGAGTGCAGCGAGAGGTTGAGAGGGAGCCACCAGGTGGGGATGGGGTAAAAGTGTAGCAGAGGGGGACAGGAGGGTACAAAGTGAAGGGGGAGTGGTGGAGGAAGGGCATAAGACATAAGGAGGGGGAAGGAAGAGGACTGCTGGTGTGAGCAGAGGAGAGGAAGAAGGAAGGGATAGATGAAGAATGCAGTAAGGATGTTAAGTGGAGGAGGGGTAGGCTAGCCTGAGCAGGTGCGTTTTGAGTGAATGCTTGAAGACCTGCAATGTGGGGGAGAGTCTGACTGAAGAAGGGAGGTCATTTCAGTGCAGAGGTGCAGCACGGGTGAACTCCTGGCTACGGGCATGAGATGTTGTGATCAGTGAAGGGGTCAGACAGGGCTGGTTAGGCGGGAGGGGGTGTGCATGTTGATGAGGGAAGAGAGGTAGGGAGCAGTGGATGAGGATATGGCCTTAAAGTTGAGAGTAAGGAGTTTAAAGAGAGGTCCAAAGTGGACAGGAAGCCAGTGGAGGATTTGACATAAAGGAGAGGCCGAGGTAGAGCGGCATGAAAGGAAGATGAGTCTGGAAGCACCACTGAGTATAGATTGAAGGAGGGCAAGACACGTGAGTGGGACGACCTATGAAGAGGAGGTTACCATAGTTGAGGTATGATATTACTAAAGAATGGATGAGGGTTTTTAGTAGCTTCATTGCTGAGGAAGGGACGGATGCATGCAATGTTGCGTAGGTAGAAATGACTAGAATGAGAGAGGGCATGAATGTGTGGTATAACGGAAAGTTAGGAGTCAAGTATGCCACCTAGGGAGCGAACTTGAGGGGATGAGGAGACAGAGGTATCACTAATGGTTATCGTGATGGAGGATGGGGAGGAAATCCTAGGGGGAGGAAAAACAATAATTTCCATTTTGTCCATATTCAGTATGAGGAAGCATTTGGCCATCCATGTGCATAGGGATGCAAGGCGTTTAGAAATCTTAGACAGAAGAGAGGGGTTGAGGTCAGGGGAGGAGTGGTAAGTTTGAGTGTCATCAGCGTAAAGGTGGTAGTTGAAACCAAAGGTGCTGATGAGGTTACCCAACGAGGAGGTGTAGAGGGAGAAGAGAGCAGGCCAAGGACAGAGCCCTGGGGGACACCAACAGGGAGCAGAGAGGGGGAGGATGAGCTATGGGTTGAAAAAGAGAAGGTGTGGTCAGAGAGATAGGAGGAAAACTAGAAGAGAACAGTGTCAGTGAGACCAAAAGAGTGGAGGATTTGAAGCAGAAGAGAATTGTCAATAGTGTCAAAAACAGCTGACAGATCAAGAAGGATGAGGATGGAGTAGTGGCCTTTGGAATTAGCAGATAACAGATCACTTTGGTAAGGGAAGTCTCAGTAGAATGGAGGGGCCAGAAACCAGATTGGAGGGGGTCCAGGAGAGAGTTGTCAGTAAGGTAGCTTATGAGACGTTGGTAGACTAAGCGCTCAAAGAGTTTGGAGGAGAAGAGGAGAAGGGATATAGGTCGGTAGCTGGAGGGGGATGTAGGGTCTAGGTTAGTTTTTTTGAGAATAGGAGAGACAAAGGTGCTTAAAAGAGGAAGGAAAGATATGAGATGAGAGGGAAAGGTTGAAAAGGTGGGCTAGATTGGAGAAGGCAGTGGGAGAGAGGTGTTTGAGAAGGTGTGAGGGAATAGGGACCACAGGGCAGGTTGAGGATGGTGAGGATATTAATAGGGAATGAATTTCATCACTTGCCGTAGGATGGAAAGAAGAAAACTCATGATGATTGTATAGATGGGGGGATGAAGAGTTGGGGAGAGATGGGGGAACCAGGATGGAGGAGATGTCATTTGTGATAGAGATAATTATGGTTGAGAAGTAGGAGGCAAAGTTAGAAGCAGAGATAGAAGGTGGGATGGAAGGCGTGGGTTGGGAGAGAAGAGTGTTAAAGTTGGCAAGGAGGTGACAGGGGTTGGATGCTTGGGAGATTACATAGTTACATAGTTGATGAGGTTGAAAAAAGACAACAGTCCATCAAGTTCAACCTATTTTTGATCTCCTGCGATCCCTATCTTTATATTTGAGGTTAATCCATATGAAGCAACCTCCAAACGGCTGCAATCATAATAAATAAATAAATACATTTCTCCCTGGCTCCAGTCCTGTCCTTTATGTAAATTAGCGGTCCTGGTAACCCTGGATGTCCTTTTCTGCTAAAAATGTATCTAATCCTTTCTTAAACATATCAAATGAATCTGCCATCACAACCTTTTCCTCTGAACCCTTTCTAGTTCCAAAATGTCTTTTTTATGGATTGGTGCCCAGAACTGAACTGCGTATTCTAGATGAGGCCTCACCAATTATTTATATAGTGGCAAAATTACACAGTCTTCCTTTGCATCTATGCCCCTTTTTATGCATGCTAATACTTTATTGGCCCTTGCAGCTGCTGCTTGGCATTGAGCACTATTGCTAAGTCAATTGTCACCAAGCACTCCCAAATCCTTCTCCATTAAAGATTCTTTAATTTATAGATTGCATGCTTGTTTTTGATCCCTAAATACTCAAGTCCCTCTGCAAAGACGCTACATCTTGCTCAGATTCTATTACCTTACATAGTTTAGTGTCATCTGCCAAAAATGGAAAACTTGCCCTCTAAACCATCACCAAGGTCATTAATAAATATATTAAGAAGGAGTGGTCCCAGCACAGAACCTTGAGGTACACCGCTTAAAACTTTTGACCAATTAGAATAAGTTCCATTTATCACAACTCTCTGTTCCCTATGCTCCAACCAGTAATTGATCCAAGTACAAATGTTGTTACATAGACCCAGTTCCCTTATTTTGTGGACCAATCTACTGTGTGGCAAAGGCTTTTGCAAAATCTAAGTAGACCACATCTACTGCACTACCCTGGTCTAAGTACGAACTAACTTTCTCATAGAAGCTAATTAGGTTAGTTTAACATGACCTATCTTTCACAAATCCATGCTGATTCCCACTAATAATCTTATTGCACATCAAGAAATCCTGTATATTATCCCTTAGTATACCTTCCAGCAGTTTCCCAACTATTGATTTACTATTGGTCTATAATTACCCGGTTGTGATCTTATTCCCCTTTTCAACAATGGCACTACATCTGCTATGCACCAATCCCTTGTTACACAGCCTGATGAAATTGAGTCTATGAAAATTAAAAACAACAGTCTAGCAATTTCTGAATGTAGCTCCATTAGAACCCTTGGGTGTATGCCGTCAGGGCCAGGAGCTTTATTTATCTTAATTTTCTTCAACCGCCTTTGGACTTCTTCTGTAAAACAAATATTATGTAATGGTACAGTTGCATTTTCATTTTTATTTAATATTCCTACCATTTCTTCCTCTCTAGTAAACACTGAAGAAAAGAAAGTGTTTAATACCTCTGCTTTTTCCTATTCATCATTTATCAATCCACCCATCTCCCTTTTAGGGGTCCTATATTGTCTTTTTTGATCCTTTTGCCATTTATATACTTAAAAAACTTTTTCGGGTTTGTCTTACTTTCTTTTGCAACTTGTTTTTCAGTCTCTATTTTTGCTAATCTGATTTCCTTTTTGCATTTCTTATTACATTCCTTATAGTTATGGAAGGACTCCTCAGTTCCTTCAGATTTAAACAATTTAAATGCATGCTTCTTTTTTTTCATTTCATCCCTAACCTTTTTATTTAGCTACATTGGTTTAGACTTGATTCTTTTCTGTTTGCTTTCTATAGGAATGAACTTATGTGTATATGTTTCTAACATAATTTTGAAGACAGCCCACTTTTCTTCTGTATTTTTTTCTTCCAAAACTGCATCCCAGTCTATGTCTTTTATAGACTCCTTTAGCATATTAAAATTAGCTTTTCTAAAATTTAAAGTCCTAGTTAATCCCTTATACTGTTGCTTCTGGAAACTAATCTCGAATGTGATCATATTATGATCACTGTTTCCTAAGTGTTCCCTTACTTGAATATTTGATATAACCTCTACATTATTTGTTATTACTAGGTCCAGTATAGACTGCTTCCTAGTTGGTTCCTCTACTAATTGGGACATGTAATGGTCTTTTAGCATGCTCAGAAACCCGTTTCCCCTAACTGTACCACAAGTCTCAGTACTCCAATCAATGTCTGGATAATTAAAATCCCTTATAATTAAAACTTGACCTAGCTGTGCTGCCTTTTTAATTTGCTGTAGAAGTTGGGCTTCCTCAATTAAACTAATATTTGGTGGTTTATAGCATATTCCTATCAGAAATTTCTTTGAACTTTCACTGGATATTTCCACTGGATATATTTTATTTACCCTATCCCTCCTGAACAGAGTATAACCCTCCAAGTTGACAGTCCAGTCCTGTGTATCATCCCACCATGTCTCAGTAATACCAATAATATCATATTGCTCTTTCATTGCTTCTAGTTCTAACTCACTCATTTTACCTGACAGGATTCTTGCATTTGCAAGCATACATTTAAGTCTATTTTCTCCCTTTTTTATACTTTAATCCTTTGCTAAGGCAGTTTTTCTTACTGGTTTTAACAAGGGCACCTTCTTAACAGTTCTTCCTCTTCCCACCTCTCCACGCCCATGATTCTTACTATATTCCCCTTTACTGCACTCAATGTCTATCCTATAAATATTTTCCTGCCCCTTCCCCCCCAAACTAGTTTAAAATCTCCTCCAACCTTCTAACCATTCTCTCCCCTAGCACAGCAGCCCCTTCCTCATTCAGGTGCAATCCATCATGGCAATAAAGATGGCATCTAACTAAGAAAACAGCCCAGTGCTCTAAAAACCCAAAATCCTCCTTCCTACACCAATCTCTTAGCCACGCATTAACCTCGCTAATCTCCCTCTGACTCCCTGGACTAGCGCATGGCACAGGTAGTATTTCTGAAAATATGACCTTGGATGTCATTGCCTTAAGTTTGAGGCCCAGGTTCCTATAATCATTCTTAAGGACACCCCATCTCCCTCTAACCCGGTCATTGGTACCAACATGCACCAAGACCACTGGGTCATTCCCAGCCGCTCCCAACAATCTGTCCACACGATCCACGATATGTCGAACTCGAGCACCAGGAAGACAGCTCACTGTTCAGCATGCACGGTCCCTGTAACAGATTTGCCTGTCTACCTTCCTAATAATTGAATCCCCTACTGCCACAATTTCCCTAGGTCTCTGATTACTATTGTTCACCTCTAAGTCTGAGAGACTGTTCCCCTGGCTGCTAGAGGAAGCAGTCTCACTCAGCCCTGCCGCTACTGAACAGCCTTCCACAGTATCTTGATCCAATCTGGTGAATCTACTGGGATTGCTCAGCTCAGAACTGATCTGCCACTTCCTTCCCCTGCTACCCCTTCTAACTGTTAACCAGCTGCCTACCTGTGCATCCTCTTCTGTCTCTGCTCAACCCAGCTCAGCTAAAGCATCAACAGTAAGCTGTAGACTCTGCTCCAGATTTGCAATCTCCCTCAATGTTGCAATGGT
>WWET01009774.1:11780-24560 GCA_011038615.1 Limnodynastes dumerilii
AACTATAGTGCCGTGCGTATATTTAGGATCGGATCGATTTTGCATCAACTGCGCATGCATAGTAATAGTGATACGCCATCTACGTTGAAGTTAAGGTTGGAAATGGCTAAGGGACGAACTTTTGAATCGGGCGGAGAAAACTGCGACCCTAAGTGCTGTGGAAATATACGGACCTATGGATTTACATAGAAATGGGTGGGGGGGGGGGCATTGAGATGAGGGAAAGTGAGCACGCTTACAGAGTTAGGTTCGGTAATATTCGCAACTAATACACATAAGGCCGGAAGTTACTGCGGCCAGGTAGGACAAGTCAATGCTGGTGTAAGTTTAGGTCCGGCCGAGGTTTGCGAGGGAGTGACTGTTTTTTCTGGTGGGTGTAACCTGCTCCGACCTGAGACTTAGTTGCGTATATTTGTGGCCCAATCGCCGACGGAAGTCTGAATCAGGCCCTCTATGTTCAATTAATTATATCAAAGATTTCTAAAATGAATTTTAAAAATAATACATTGTTACGTTTTTATATTAATGAAATATTGTAAAAAGAGGTTAGCGACTGTTTTCACAGTTTCCTTTTTCTACTATAAGTGATTCTTATCATTATATTTATATCCTACATTATTATGAATATACAGTGTTTAATGGTTGTTCTAATTCTCTAAGGTCTGATTCATGTGTAGCGACTGTTTTGTTATCGGCTTTGTTGTTGTTTATGTTAATAATAATAAAAATAATACACTCTTGGATTTTGTCCTAAAGGGACTTATCAGGCAGTGAAACAGCAGTGACCGAAGGGTACCAAAGGAAAATCTACAAGACATTGTATTAGAAAGTGTGTGATTTCTATGAATCAATTATCAAGGCTATTAATTAGAGATCACTTAGGGCATTGTAAAAAGTTCTTAAACAAATACAATCAATGGAGAAATGTTGACTTAAACTGTACAAAAGTTTCTATATTTAATGCACAGGCAGTAGTTTTGCACTTTCACATACATACTTTGTGAAAATACATAGTCCCAACATAAACAGAACTATTGATGATCTAGATAGACAGAAGGAATAGTCAAGAGTTGCATGAATACATTTTAATGGCTGCTTATTTAAAATTTCATAATTGATAATGAAGAGGCATATACGGTAAACGGCAGAGCGCCCACTGACACATCACCAACCAGCCACCCGGGCACCTTTACAAAATAATGGAACAGAGATATATGCTGCGATTTAAGATGGCCCATAGTTTATTACATTGGGGCCAAATTAGAATGTATGACTATATTAATTTGTCATCCAGAAGTGAATTGGTGACCCAAATAGCAGGCAGGGGAAGTTCAGCACGTTGGTTAGACTTTGGTGCCCCCAAGAAACCGGTCTTTCAGCAAGAACATTTAATCTTGTTCATATCTAGAAGGACCCAGCCACTAGGGTATGATGTCCTTGCACCAATCCTGGGTTGTGTTTGTTGCCAAACTGGCTCCTCCCTTTTCCCCAAAATTTCCAGGTGCACCAACACATAATTATTGCTGACCCCCCTCTGCTACTGCCACTAGGAAGGTACCCTCCAGTACCTTCGAATCCCACCTAAATACGACAAAGGGCCGCATTTAAAATGTTCAGCAATAGCTCATTCCCTTGACCAGATGTACGCCATCATCTATATATAACTGTGACACATCACTGAACACAGATACAAATGTAGCTACCGAGGAATAAAGCTTTTTTTGCTTTTTTTCAATGTTTAGTGTATTAACTGCACCCTCGCCAACATAAGCGAGAGATCATGAGATCAATAAACCTTCAAGTGTGGAAATTTAGCCTGAATTTTACTGATATCCCCCCTCACTGCTCACTCCAAATCCCACATTGATCTATGCACTAAATCATTATCCCCTAAGTGAATAATACCAGTAGCAAGAGGTGCAACAAGACTTCTCACCGCACACCCTGAAACCCTGGCCAATGTCGTCCAGTCATAATGCGATAAAGATGCGCAGGTGGCAACTGCAGCTCGACCTCCCCAATGAACATACAAATGTCCCAAAATTAATACCCATCTAGGACCACTCCCATGACCTGAAATAAAGAAAAACAAAGGTAGCAGATAAATAACCATATCTATAACAATCCACTGCATAAACCACGAAAATACCACACCCTTACCCTACCATGCCAACAATAACTAATTTAACTTAACAATTTAAGACTTATATAACTTAACCTTAGCTTATGTTTCGATATTTATTAGAACCTTTATTTTATTTTTATTTTTTGATTATTATTATTATTATTATTATTATTATTATTATTATTATTTTAATGAATTCATTTGTTTTTATTTATTTTTATTTAACTTAACTAAAACAGGAAGCAATAAATCTTAACTTAACTTAAACATATCTAAACAAGCCTAAATTACCATCTATCATATTAACTTAACCTGAGCTAGGATGAGTTATGAGGAGGGGGAAGGGGGTTACCCGGCCCTAAGACGATGCAACAAGGCTTAATAACTCTGGGAAACCTTCAAGACCACCCAGGGACCAAATCAATCCCCATCTTACTGGAAGAAAAAAACAGGAAAATCCACCTGTGACCCCCTAAGGTGAGCAGCTAAGTCCTAGGAGGCTCAGGCTCAAGCACTACCCAAAGGCAACACTTAACACTTTTTTTATCCTGATGTATTTCCTTAAAGCGTTTGACTTGATCACATCTTGTGTGTGTCCTCCTAGGACAGCGGAAGTGGCAGCGCCAATATAAAATGAATTTGTCCTATACAAAGCAGTATCCAATCCCAAATTTCTTAAACACCCATTACATAAAGTTTTTGTCAATCCTCTTTACAAAAACAAAGTGATATTTGGTCAAGAAATCATCATTTCTATGAGCCAACCAAGTAGTAACTGTTTCAGACCCCCAAGATAGATATTGCCTAGATTAAACTACTATTTCCCACCTGATCAGTTTTGTATTTGTGCACCTCAAAACACCATTAAACACCAAATTTTATCATATCCGAACTTACTGCTGTCTTCCCCACACCTTATTTACCCTAACGACCGAGAGCAAGAGAAATGGCACAAAAACCGCCAGTTGCATAAGGAAGTCTTGCAAAGACATAAACCAATGTCTGGACAATGAACCAGATCCAGATCCCGCTTTACGCTTTACATGCTTGTGGGGGTCAGTAGTTATACAGTTGTAGCGGGGAGTGCACACCCCCCTGGCACTCGCCGCGAGCAAGTGTCTGGGGTGAGGATTGTTACCTCAGGCATGCTGGGTCATGGGAGTCGAGTTAGGGAAAGGGAGGGTGGGGTAAGGAATTCACTCCAGGAAACTGGTAGCCGGGAAGTAATCAGGGGTGTGCTGGAATTCAAGCCACTAATACCAGGTGTCTCGGAATTTTGGGTATAGTCTGTTGGCAGTCATGAGTAGATTGTCCATTGTCATGTATAGGCCGACTCTCTGAATCCAGTCCTTCAATGTTGGGGGATGGCCATTTTCCATCTAGTGGGAATTACAAGCCCCAATAAATATGTGACAAATTATAAATTAGTTAAAAAATGAACATCAAGATGCACACATCAAGCCACAAAATATAGGGTCAGGGATGTTACCTTACTGCAGCACAATGTATTAAAATCCAGTTTCATGCAAGATATGAAACCCTAACCTAAAGTCATCCCATTAATTAAGCTGATGGATAAGAAGTTGGGGTCTCTAAATCAGGAGATGCAAGTAGGTTTGTAATAAAATGGAAATAATGAGATGCCCACTGCACTAATAAATCATGTAGCTAAAAAGCAGCGGCTAAAAGGAAACCAGAGGAATATGAATATGAATAATGACACACAATAGTTTTACCCCATATTAAAACTTGCATAGTGTTTTTCCACTTTCTGATAGTTATGATAGTTATATTGTTAATGTAAGGGTTGAAATTAAATTATACGTAAAATAACTAGTACTCCATTTTGTATTTAGTAGATCCATTTTGTATGCATGCATTTATAAGAAATCGAAACTTAGAAGAAATGAACATTTATAAAAAATAATGAGGTGTTGTAGTTAAGCTGATCTAGAGGAATAGTTGCAAGATAGAATCGTAGGAAGGAAATGTCCTCCTTACAGCTTTAGCCTTGAAAATAACAGTTATTAACAAGTCTGCGGTTAGGTATATTTTATTGTTTTTTTGATAATTAAGAAATTCCTTAAACTGGCGTACGTGACAAGCGCACTATAAAGGAGCCTAACTTGTAACAATAAAGTAGAATTCATTTTTGTGGACTTAACAAGCGTGTGAGTCTCAATCTGACTTCTCCAGCCGGCTGTCTTAGACTAAGTTATCCTGACAGAACGAAGACCCTTGTAAGACCCTCTCCGTAAAAGGTCTAGGTGGGGGAACACCTTCAACATTTCTTGTTGCCAAAAACCCGGGAAAGCCAAGTAATTAAATTAGAGTAATACCTCAGCTTTTGAGTCTCTCAACAACTACCAACTACGATAAACCGCGGTAAGTAACAAATTGATTAAGCGATTTTCGTCAATTGTTACTTGACGTATTTGGTATTTGTTGTAAGATTCTTATTGTATTTCTCAGTTTAATTTGAATGCTTTTGAATTAATGCATTATGAATGATTTTGAATATCATGTATTTGTAACTTGTGCAATTGTTTTAGTGACAATATTCAGTCTAATTCTTATGTATTGCCTTAAAGAGGGAGTTAAGAAATTAATGGCCAACCATATATGTTATGACAATTTGTAATTTACCATATGGCCAGCAAATGTGATTGTGATTTAGATACCCCATATGGGTGTAGATGTTGTAATGGCAGTCTGAAATGTTATGTTCAGGGTACCAACCCACGTAATATAGTGTTCATATGTAAAACTGAAAAAGGTAATTTTGGATTTGTAAAAACACAAGGGCACGTTGACAAGGTGTGGGGACATAAGAAGAGCAGAATAAGGGGAATTTTGACAACAGGGTACCACGGGTGGAGCATTCAGGATCAGAAATATTTCTCTGCCCACATTTTATTTGCTTCAGGGATATAGTGGACCAAGTGATAGAGGACTGCTAGGAGTCGGTGTATTGATAGTTACAAACGTTACTGGTAACTAAAACACAGAGGTAAACTGTAGAGACAGAAACCCATTTTTCAGTAACAAGTCTGATATTTACCCCAGAAGGATAAATAATATTGTTTCTGAGAAGGCAGAATGAGAACCTCTAATAGGGGTGGATGCACCCCTATATAGTCGAAGAGGAAGTGGGTCCCCATGCTGTACAGGGTATAGAGAAGATCTTAAAGAGAGTTCAATTTCCCCCTGAAGGACAGTTTGATTCCAGGAAATGTAAAGATTTCAGATGATGAAAAAAAATGTCCGCGTATATTGTAAAATTTGTCTTGAAACTGCAGAAATATTGTTGTTGGAAAAAGAAAGTGATGATGTATAATTGTGGCCTTAGTATGTAGACAAAGAAAAGACTTCAGAATGTTACAAAGATTGCCTGTGGTAGCAATATCGATATGTGGGAGGGGTATTCCTCCGTGTGAGATGATTTGTATGGAACAAGCATATAGAAGAAGATGGGATTCAGAGAGTTAGAACTTGGGTGCCTGGTCCAGTAAGAAATATCGGGAATTGTGCACAGATTGCAAAAGTGTTGAAACAGGCAAGATGGAAGAGACTTCTGCAAAGGTGGCTAAGAAAAGTTTTTGTTTTGTTGTTGTTTTCAGAGAACAATGAATCTCAGATTTTGAATGAAATGACTAGGAACAGAAAAGGAAGGGTTAAGTTTTAAAAATTTCATGAACAGAGAAAAGGCTTTTTATAAATGCATAAAAGAATATCTGTTTTCATTTGAAATACATTGTCGAATTCTATTTATTGTGTGATTTAAGTTTTATTGGAAAACTGTTTTTGTTTTGTTTTTCTTTTTAAAGTGAACATCGTTTTAAGGTTTTGACAAACTACAGATATTTTTTTGTTGGTCAAGGTGGTTATGAATAATGATGATTCTTGTTGTTTGTTCAAGCTAAAGCAGGCAGGGTGTATACTATTATGTTATGATGATACACACTATTGTCATGATTTAGAGATTTATTTATTGCTTAAATTTGATAATTAAAGGTCCGGGAAAACTTGTACTGAGTGTGTGTGTGCTAGAATTATGATTGAGATTGATGCACTGATATTAAAAAAAAGATTAAACAATTTCTTTGGGAAGTGATTTAGTTGAAAGAGGAAATGTGTTTGTTGCTTGCTGTTTATTGATAAACTTTCTGTTTAATGTATGATGAAGATGTAAGAATAGTAAAAGACTTTCCTCTGTTATTTAAAGAGGAGTATTACATGTTGTTTTTGAGAATGAAAATGAGAAAACCAAAGGCTGATAAGGTGGTTTATGTTTGTTTGTTTACTTGTTTTTGCAGAATGCGAGGTATGTGTTATAGTGTGTTATAATGAAATTAGAAGTTTTGAGAAACAAGAGAAATGAGAATTCTAATGATTAAATTTCGTTAAAATGATGTTTTGGTCGTTTTCTCAGTGTGTCTTTTGTTGTGTGATTTTATGACTATGGGAGCATATTAGTTGTGCGGGCTCACAATACTGATTGCTTTCTATTAGATCGTCTCTATGTTGAATTTTTATGTTATTTAAAGTAAAGTTTGAATTTTTTTTTTATTAAACTAGTGGGTTCATATAATGCTGATTGTAATACAAAGATCTAACTTTTTTTTTGTTTTTTTTCAAAACGCTATTTATTAATTTTCTAAAACATAGAAATCTTTACATGAACGTAGAAGACACTCCATATGCAAAGCTTCAGTATGGCACAATAAAACTGTTACAGGATGTGGTTACAGCCTTATATAGAGTGTTCACTAATTATTCACATTAATTCACATTACTCATCAACAGACTTTTGACAGTACTTAAAAGGGGGGAGCACGGGAGGTCCACTGATTCAAGATAGCCGTTTTGGCTACTGTCACAATCATAGTAAGAATTGGTATTAATTTTAAGTTAGGAGGTTCCAGGTTCCAACTATCAAAGTTTGCACACAATAAGGCTAGAGGGTTCTTAGTCAGTGATAATAAAAAAAGTAAAATTTATATATTGGACTACTTTATTCCAAAAACGTCCTATTTTCCTGCATGTCCATAAGCAATGAAAGAAGGATGCTTCATCTCCTTTACATTTGAGAAAGATGCCTGTCTCTTCAGGGACAATATACTTCCTTTGCGCTGGTGCCATATATGTTCTATGAATTATTCCAAAATGTACCTCCTGCAATTGTGCAGAGTGTACCATGCACATTACTCTCTCATGTCCTTTAAGTATTACTGTTTTCGAATTTCGTGTCCGTGACCACAGTTTGTCACCATTCAGCGATAACAATTCACAGTGCAATAAACGAGTTTGATATTTGTTTGTTTTGATAAAGTGTATGAGTTGCATTAAGCTATCTGGGTTTTCGTTTTCCAACTAAGTAGATGGAAGGTGCTGCGTGTAGTGTCTAGCTTGCAAATACATAAAGAATTGTACATTGGGTACATTATATTTGGAGTTTAGAGTTTGAAAGGTAAGTATCGTCCCTCCAGGATCAAAAATGTCATTTGTGGATCATATACCCTTCTCTTTCCATGTGAGATATATCATATTGTGCAAGCTAGGCTCAAATTCCGGCTTTCCCCAGAGAGGAGTGTGAGGAGTACTGCATGGGGTACGTTTAAATTTGCGATTTATTTGGATCCAATTAATGTATGTGTCTCTAAATAATATATTGGAAAGATAGGTCACTGGTATTTTCTTTTTTGGGGAAAGCAATAAAGCCGCTGGGGCATATGGGTGGAAAAATTTCTCCTCCAGAGTTTGATTGGTATATGTCCCTTTCTGTAAAAGCCAATCCGTTATATACCGGAAAAAGACAGCCTGAGTAAAGGTAAATATGTCTGGGACTCCCAAACCACCCTCACATCTGGGTAGTTGCAACTTATCCATACTTATTCTGGGTTTTTTCCCCTGCCATATAAACTTTATAAACTCTGTGCGGCAGATTTTGATATCCCGTGGCAAAACGCGAATGGGGAGCATTTGTATGGCATAAGATAATTTAGGGAAGATTACACTCTTAAGGGCCGCCACTCTTCCAAAAAGAAATAATGGAAAACTTCTCCAATTATCTAAGGTTTGATTGATCTCCCGAATTATTGGTAGATAATTGGAATTGTATATTTTGTTTAGTGATGTGGGTATTTGTATGCCCAAATACTTAATTTTGGTAGATACTTTTGTTAAAGAGGAGATGACGTGGAAAATTGATTGTGAGGAATCGCTCCAAATCATATAATTTTATATCCAGCAAAGGAGCCGAATGTGGTTATAGTGTCTATAATATGGGGGACTGATATAGAGGGGTCTGATATGAATAACAGCATGTTGTCTGCGAATAGAGCAAGCTTCACCTCCTCACTACCAATTCGTATACCGTGAAAGTTATGATGATCCCTTAAAGCTATTGCTAGAGGCTCCAGGGATAAGGCAAATAGTAAAGGAAAGAGAGGGCATCCTTGGCGTGTGCCACTCTCTACTTGAAAAGGCTGAGAAATATAACCATTACTGGCCACCTGAGTTTGGGAGTTAAAGTATAAAGTGCGCAACAGCAGAGAGAAATCTTCTGGGAACCCAAATTTATTCAATGATTCTAACAGATGATCCCAGGTGATAAGATCAAATGCTTTCTCTGCGTCCAGAGAAAGCAAGAGACTAGAACCCACATTATTCCTATTATCCTCCAGGTGCTGCATCACACTCAATATCTTTCTAATGGGTGACGTCCCCATATAAAACCGGTCTGGTCCCTGTGTATAACAGTGGGCAGTATCTTTTTAATTCTTTCAGCCAATATATTTGTAAATAATTTATAATCTATGTTCAATAATGAAATTGGTCGATATGACCCAGGCAACTCAGGATCTCTTCCTGGTTTAGGGAAGGCTTTAATTATGGCTGAATTAAAATAAAGAGGGATAGATTTAGATGACGAGATCGCCACACATCCAGTAGTTGAAGCTGATTAGAAAAGGTTTTATGTTTAATTTTGGCAGCCTACGTTTGGATTGCGTCGTTATTTGTCTATCCAACATTAAGAAGGATACCAGATTAAGATCTCCTCCAAGAATCAGGCGGGAGCCACAGAGAGGATACAGTTTAGTAAGCAGATCTTAAAAAAATAGTTTATCATAAGTAGTTGGAGCATAAATATTACCAATATAGTATTTGGATCCATTAATCGTGAGATCTGTAATTGTATATCTACCATTAGGATCTATTATCTCAGAATGTTTCTCAATCGCTAGTCTAGGTGAGACCAGAAGTGCCTGGTTTTTGAATTATAAATTGCAAAGGAGATTACTTTACAGCCCATCATGGATAACTTTGTCAATTCTAATGCACTAAGATGCGTTTCCTGTAATAGCACAACATCTATTTTCAGTTTTTTAAGATATATTTTTTACGTTTAACAGGAGAATGGATACCCCCAACATTCCAGGTACAAAGTTTTAGGTTAGACATAATAATATATTGGTAGATGAAGCACCATCAGCAACAAACACAATTGAAACCAGTAGTGTAAGTTGGCAAAAACGTTACCGTAACGGAGGTAAACTACAGAAATATCTGGAATGAGAGTGTAAGGCAAGATATATACCCAAGTGATGCATGACTTTTGAACAAAATTAGTAACAGTAAACTGAAATATAAAAACAGTTAAAGCAAAAAAAAAAAAATAGGAACAAGTCACTGGAGTCTAAACTCCAGTCAGGGCTAAATAGCCAAAGTGAACTTCCAGAAAAACATTTCCTATACATCCCTAGTACTATATCAATCTTAAATGCTCCCGGCGGCAGCAACATCCCTATAAAATGTATCATTTAACTAAGAATAAATTTAGAACAGCATACATCCACCTCTACAACACCGGCTGGATCCAGACCTTGTTAAGCGCATGAACTTAGTTACTCCTGGGGTAAACCATGTTGAATTTAGGGGAAGCCAAGTTAATTGTATACTTTGTAGGCAGGGATATATCTTTAAATTGCTTACTGCACACAGATGCTGACCAGCTTTACTATCATAATGTTATTTAGACTTGGGATAGGAAACATCACCTCTCAACACTAATACTGTTTGCAGCAGATGAAATATGACTCCCCTGAAATGAACATGGTTTAGTCCATGCACTTAACAAGGTCTGGATCCAGCCTACCATGTGTAAATCTTGAAAAACTTAAGGTAAGCTAACAGAAGAGCATAATTACGTGTTCCAACTGGAAACCACAGGTAGGTCCATGGGTTCCAAATAGGCTTAAAGAGAAACGTAGTCATATATGCAAAGACAAAAAGAAAGGAAAATCCCCTTCAAAGTTGGCCAGAGTCTGCATAAAGAGGTGACATTGAAAGCAATCTTGGTCAGATCCGTCTCCCGGTGGACGCAGTTTTAGAAGAAGGAACCAAAGTGTACATCAGGGAATCAAATCCCGTCTCCTGGACCGTGAGCTTCCTCTCTCAAGTAGGCTCTGGCATCTGCTGGAGTGTTGAAATCTTTGTGATCCCTCCCCTCGAACAGGCGTAAATGGGCTGGAAACAGTAGGGCAAATTTGCGCTGATCTTTGATTAAAGCTGAGCGGATTGGCAAAAACTCTCGGCGGGCTCTGGAAACTTCTGACGAATAATCTTGGAATATGTGCAGTCGTTTGTCTTCCCAGATTACTTTCTCCATCTTCAAGTTTCTCCAAGTTGTTCTTTGTGGTTGAAATTTAGACATCTAAAAATAACTGCACGGGGTCTGCGTTGCATATCATCTCTATGCGGTCCCAGTCGATAAACCCTTTCAACAATCATCAACAATCATGTCTTTACATTCATCTGTAATTTTTAGCAGGGTTGGCAAAACAGTGGTTATAAAATCATTCAATGCTGGACCTTTTATGTCTTCAGACAGGCCAATCAGACGTAAATTATTCCGCCTGGACCTGTTTTCCAGGTCATCTAACTCATTCCACATGTAATGCTGACGTTTTTGCATAGATTCCACTGAAGTTTTCATATTTTGAACATCTTGAAAGGCATCTCCTGTCACTTGTCCAGTTGTAGAGATCCTCTGTAGATCAATGAATTGGGATTTTAACTCTTGAATTGCCTGTGTAAATTTGGCTGATTGATCCTGCAGCAGGGGAGTCATAGTGACCCTGATAGCTTGAATCATATCCTGATATGTAATGGGGGAATCAGGGATAGGTAAGGCCCTTTGGGGCAGAGGTGCTATGGAGGATTCATTGGAGTTCAGTGGACTAGGCTCTGGCACGTGCTGGTATGGAGAACTGCCGGCGGCCATATTGGCAGTACCTGTCTGTCGTGTCTTCAGCGGTTTAGCAGGCATGCTGACGGCTAAATACCGTTTCATGAACAGCCCCACTGCTTTGGAGGGTGTTGGAAAGGCGATTGGGGCCGATTTAGAAAATTTGTTCTGATGCAGGGAGCGGGAATATCACTGCCGCCACGGAGCCCTCGGCTTGAGACTCACTGCATGCCCATCGGAACCGGAACTCCGTGCTAACTGTTTTTTACAAAGATTTGCTTCCCAGAGTATCAGCACTTGGCTTTCCCAGCTATGACTTACTCTTTTATCTGGTTTGTTAAGGGAAAGGCCATAGAAGCTTTAACATAAGAATAAAAAGATATTGACCCAAAATGTGTGACTTTTAAAATTGTAATGGCCACAGAGCTGGAAGGGGATGGGCAGACTCTTAAAGCAACATTACTTCTCCCTGTTGAATTGATAAATGGCAGTGTGAAACACTTGTCCCGTTAATTTGTTAGGAGCAGATCTGCTACCAACCCTAGAGGCTGCTATTGTATACAAAGATGGAGAGGTTAAACTTAATCTCCGTCTTGGGCTGGATCAAATCACAGCCTTTGACACCTTTGTTTACATGACTGGGGTCATTACAGAAATTATAAGTACAGCCAGCATCTAGTTTACTTGGTCACCCATTGATAATACAGATACCACGTGCTGTGACAGAGATTTTAAACCAAGCCCAGACAAAACATCTGTCAGCAGCAAGACTCACCAAATATGAGGTTGCTCTATTGACACCCTCTAATGTAACGATCCAGAAATGTTTAGTATTGAACCCAGCTACATTACTATCGATGGGTTCAATAAGAGGGGAGAGTAAAGAGTAAGAAGACATACAAGCAGGGAAGAAAATATACACACTTTAAAAAAAAAAAAAAATTTTTTTATCATGATTGTTCTATGAATTAATGAGGATGGAGCATGGACATGGACATAACACTTTATGTTGATAGGTCCAGATATTATGTTGATGGTGTATCTCATATAGGGTATGCTGTGACCACAGACCGAGAAACACTTGCTGCAGATTCCTCCCCCCACCCTCTGAATGTCAGCACAAGAGGCTGAATTAGCTTCAGCATGCAGCTAATCTATGCTCTGCTATGCTATGTTTTTGGCATAGCCAGGGCCGGTGCTAGGGTGTTCGGCGGCTCCCTGCAAACTTTAAATTTGCGCCTACCTGTTTAACAATTTGTCATTAAAGTTTCTAGAGTATAGTATCCATGTAATCATCATAAAAAACAAAATGTTGTAACCACAATAAAAGAAAGCAAATCATAGCTGCTACTATACAATACAGGCAGCATCCTGTCTCCACTATACAATACAGGCAGCATCCTAG
>WWET01009777.1:5483-17434 GCA_011038615.1 Limnodynastes dumerilii
CTCAGCTTTGCTGATCCTTGTAGTTCCATCAGTACAGCATGGCTACAGCTTGCAGCCATGCAGCACTTAGGTTTTTACACACACAAAAACACATGTCTGTTATACGGACATGTGTTTTTGGTGGTCGCGATCGGCTTAAAAAATGAAATCGCACCTCTCTGGCTATGATTTTATTTTTTGTGATTTAAAGGCGATTTCACCGCGATTCAATGAAATCGTCTTTAATGAATTACAAACTTTGTATGTTTATTATGAAAAAAAATCGGGACTGCGATTTTAACACCCGCGATTCCAAATCACACTAAAATCGTGTAATTTGGAGCTTAATGAATCCACTTTGATGATTTTTTAGATCCAAATCACGTGATTTAGCCCAAATCGTGTTTAATGAATGAGACTCCAAGTGCGTTGAATGTGTAATATAAAGAGATAGAAACAAATGAATCTCGTGAAATACGTTTCCATAAGGGATCTAAAATTATTAATCAATTACACTCATATTTTCTATGACTTTTTCAGGCATGTAAATCAATGTCTCTCCTCTCCTGATCCTCCTTCGTATAGCTATTTTTCTCCCAGTATTAGAATACACTGTATGCAAAGGCTAGACAGATAAAGAGAAGAAGAAAGAAAGTAGGGAAACCTTCGTGGGTCCTGTTAAAAAATTTATTTTTCAAGTTTACACATTTCCCGGTTACATCAAGCATATAAGGGGAGCAAGAAATACTCCATCGGGATTGCAATCATCAGGTATATGTTAAGGCAGATGCTTATATATTCTCAAAAATATTCAAAACATCACCTCTCACTCCAATGCGTTTCAATGATTAAGTCTTTTTCAAGGTAGCTACCTCGAAAAAGCTACCATGAAAAAGACCTGGTTCATTTGTATACACCAACTCGCCACCATCTACCTTCTTGGGTCAGATAGTAAAGCTTTTTGTTGGATAGACCATACTTAACCGCTGCATCCCTGGTACAGGAATTAATTGTTCCATTCTGTTAAAAAAAAAGTTTGGTTTGTCTTTGTATGTCATTTTGCTTAGTGTGATTATAATAAATGATCTGTTTGTCTATATTTTATTGATTTCGTATGCTTTATACTCTCTAGGCAAAATAGTGATGTTCAGAAACGCAGGAAACTCACACTAAGCCAAACAATGTGACAAAGGCAAGTCAGATGCTTGGTTGCATAGGGAGAGGAATTAGTAGCAGTGAGAGAAGTAGTGATGCCTCTTTATAGATCATTGGTATGACCTCACCTAGAATACCGTTTTCAGTTCTGGAGGCTATATCTCCATAAATACACAAATACATAAGAGACAAAGAAGAGCAACTAAAATGGTCCATAGCTTGTGCCACAAAACATACCAAGAAAGGCTTGAGGAACTAAACATGTATAGCTTGGAGCAGAGAAGGGTGAGGGGGGATATGATAGCAGCTTTCAAATATATGTGTTGTGAACGGCTAGAGGAGTGTGGCATTTTCAAAGAAAGAGGTGTAATAGAACACGAGGACATGATTTAGAGGAAATGTGTGGATAAATTACTTTACTTACTTTACTTTACTTACTTTATTTACTTTACTGAAAGGGTGATAGATAAGTAGAATAGCCTCCCATCTGAGGTGGTTGGGGCTAACACAGTAGAACAGTTTAAGCATGCTTAGAATAAATATAAGGATATTATAAATCTCAAACTAAATTGATGGTAAATAAGGTCTAGTCAACTGGGCGGTTTGGATGGGCCATGTGGCTCTTATCTGCCATCACTTTCTATGTTTTTATGACTCTGCAAGACATTATGCCTACTACCCCCATGCCATCATGGTTTCTACAACCAATACTACCATGGCCACTAACAACAATTTATCAGTGATTCCTAGCACTAGTGCTTTATCGACACTGTCCAGCAACACACTAATGGCGTATAACACACTAATGCACTGCATGACTCAGTTACGTTATCTGCTCCAAAACCTAGTATAGTACAGATGCCACAGCTGCCCCTATATACCCAGTGCAGCCACTTTGTTTAGGGATACAGAGCAAACCACCCATTGTAGCCAACACTATCCCCAATCGTGTAACCCCCACATAGACCAGCATTCTGCCATCACCAGAATCCACCACTAACTGATTTTATCCTTACTAAACTAAATCCTATAAATGTATGAGGAAGGGGGAACTGGATGTAAAGGAAAGGAGAGTCTGGGGGGAAATATGGTGCACAAGGTACCTGTAATGAGATAGGTCGAGTGTCTTTGAGAGCAGCAAAGCATTTCTGGCGGGTAGGATGATTGGTGTGGACTGATGGTATATATGTCTAAGGTGAAATCATGTAGCCCACTGACGCAAAGATGACTTATTGACATGGAAAAAATAATAGCATATATGTAGCATTTAGATAATAACTGTGAAACACATATGGCTACTTCACTTATAGACAATGGGCCGGATCCAGAACTACGTCCGTCTTCCATAGACGGACGTAATTCAATGAACAATAGCTACTGCGCATGCGTAGAATCTATTGTACGTAATCTGCGTATTGTTTCGATACGTAGATTGCGTATATGCGGTCTAAAAGACCGCAGTCTACACCAATCATCCTACCTGCCAGAAATGCTATGCTGCTTTCAAAACACTCGACCTATCTCATTACAGGTACCTTGTGCACCATATTTCCCCCCAGACTCTCCTTTCCTTTACATCCAGTTCCCCCTTCCTCATACATTTATTACATTTTAGAGTCACTCCTGGTAGCACCCCCTACATTTTGTTATAGGGGTCAGGTACCATTGAACCAGGTCTTGTTGTTATTTTCTGAGCCTTCTTTTATTGATTGTGTGGTTGGTCTAAGCCTTACCCTTCCCCCTCCTCTTTACCCCTCCCCTGCCTTTTTCCTTTGCTTTTGACATAAACTAAATCCTACCCATGCTGGCAGAAACCTCTAACTCCACAATAGCCAACAGTGCCTACAGAGCCAAGCACAGCCCAAGCTTCCACTCCTCTGGGTGGTGCATCTTCAGTGGCAAACCACACACATAAGTTGACCTATGGTAAGAGTTTAGAAGCAACCGATACGTTTTCCATTCCACCTAGTGCTAATGGAGGCAGCATTGGTTCTACAGCCACCAAGCATCAGCCCTAAAGTCCAATGAAAGATGTCCTTCCAGCCAGTCCTCCATGTCAATAGTAGATAGTACTACTGATAGTAGAGGTCAATTTGCTTTATTACTAAAATGTAATGGCTAATTAATCTAGTCAAGCAATAGCAAAGTATCACCAGGTTCCCAAGTTAGGCCAGTTTAATCACTTAAAGACTTAAAAAAAGAAATATTATTTTCGGAACAGCGACAGAGTAGACCCAACAATACAATTTAAAAAAGAGCCAGAGGTTCGGGCAAGCAATCTGACAATATGGCCCTTTTATGGGGCATTATGCACTATGGACTCTTGACTTGTATTTAATTCCACACAGGAGAGGGGAGTGAACGCCCCCTGTCACTCCCTTCTCTTGTTCCTAAAGAGTGTGACTTACTTAGTACACTGATCCGCGCATAATTGGGATTCCAATCTCACACTGTATAATAAAAATACTCACCTTTGTGGGTGAAGGGGAAGCACAGCCCCTTTGCTCTTAATATACATCCTACGGAACTTAGTTCAGTTACGTTCAGGGCCAGATTAAGGTCCTTGTGGGCATGGGGCTGAAAATTATCAAGGGCCCATTGGACTGGACGTGACTTGTGGAGTTGTCAATTATTTGAAAGTTATCAGTACTATAGAGGGCATAGATAGCACTTCCCTCTAGCTGCATATGCCAATCAACATTATAATGTCCAATAGTTGTATAGCATTTGCACAAAAAGTAATTTATAAAGTTGAAGTGAAGCAGTGATTTATCAGTGTAAGGAAATTCTGCAGTAAACTGTTTACAGATAAGTAATGCTCTCTTTTTTATTCAGTCTTATGCAGTGATGCTCAACAGTCTTATACCCCTTTCACATCTCCAGCACAGATTTTCTACCAATAAAGGTATAATGAGGATGCTCCTGGGGACCTCTTCCCAGGTCTAATGACATGGGAATGGGATCTGGGAGAAAAAAAGGTTATTCCCAGGTCTGACTCAGGTAAGGGGTCAGTGTGAAAAGTGCGACTCAGGTTTTTCATCTCGGGTCTCACTTAAAGAAACCTGATTTTTAGGGATTTGTTTACTATTGCTGCCACAAATATTTTGCCAGGATCTACGTGTCGCGTTTTACACTGTCAGGGCAGATCCGGGTCCTGGATTTTTCAGGGTCAACCCTGCAGTGTGTAAGGGATTATCCCAGGGCCTTTTGGCTAAGATCAAGTGTAGTATCTGTTCTTGAGGAGGGGGTGAGAGCCCTTCTTATAGGCAGAGAGGCCTTGGTCCTCTGGTCATTTGGCTGAGGATGCTTTGAAAGCCGGAAAACACGTGCCTCCAGAATGGCGAACCAGAGGTGCCTGAAACACACTCACCAAGTGGCATAGTAAGGCACTTTTATAGGCACTATTTCTAACATATTTCTGGCTTGGTGGGAGATTTTTTTTCCTCTGCCCAGCCATTAGGCTGGGGCTGTACCCACTCAGCACTATTTTTTTTTTTTCTTGTTAGTCACTTTTTACTTTTTTGTCACTTTTTTCATGGATTAATGGTTCGGCTCCCAGAAATCTATGGGGGTGTGTGTGGCCCTATGGTTCCTTCCCCCCGACCCACTGTTACTTCTCCAATTGTTTGGCAAGAGGGAGAGGAACAGTTGTTGCGTCCTGGGTGACCCTTATGATGATCTCAGGGACAAGTTTCAGGGTCCCCCTAGCTTCAGCAAAGGAGTCTCATCGAGCTTGTCCTCTCCAGTGGTCTTTACTGGCTATGGAGTGGCAGGGATAGTCGGAGCTATTCTCCTTTGGGAGAGGGCTTCAGTCTGAGTCCGAGCCCAAGGGTTAAGGCACAATTGTTAAGATGTAAGTTAAGCACAGTTCACAAAATGCAGACTCAAAAATATCTTGAAGAACCTCTCTGTGTCCCAAGAGGATGGAAGTCCCTGTACGGAACCTGGGGAGAAAATGATGGGTATGCAGGGTCAGACTCAATATGGCCACCCTATTTCAACCCCTGCCGTGCTGTGTCTAACAGGGCTGTCTGATGATCCCTTTCTCTGCTACTTGTGCTGCTGCTCTCAAAGAAGGGTACAGTGAGGAAGGAGAGGATTACTGCGATCCTGTGTGCTAGACTGGTGCAAAGCCGGCCACAACTGATTTCACCCTCCGTCTCTACACTACAGAAACAGCTTCCATGGACCTCCCACACGCTCCAACAGGCCACCTGCAGCAGTCTCCAGATGCAGCCTCGACTCCTCTTCTAATGCTTCCCAATGCCCAAAGGGACACAAAAGGAGAAGCAGGACCGCTGCAGGAACAGCCGCTCCCACAGTATGAAGAGTCCAAACACGTGCACCCACGGCCCCGGAAGCAGGGCCCAACTTCATGGCAGTGACCAGTAGCTCCCACAGTTGGCAAGTAAAAAAAACAAGTTGGATTGATATACAGTCTGTGGGTCACCCACTGTATTCCGACGGATGGTCACTGGGCGCAGGAATGGATTGGATGGCCACTATGCCTACTGTGAAGCAGAGTTAAATGTGGCCATGCTTGTATGCGCTGCCCCTGGAAGCCCCTCAGTAATGTATTTAAATGAACCTAATCAAAGGTGATGCGGACTTTGAAAGGGATGGAGAATATGTAATATTCTAGTGTATGGAATTTAATTAATTTTAAAGATTGTCAGTAGTTGTGTAATATCAGACTTATTTTCTGTCATGGATGACAAACTGTTTCCTTCCAGCTACTTATCAGCTATTTCCAAAGCTTCCTATGCTCCAGACTTGGTAAGGATGATAAAGGCATGTTGTTCATAAAGAAAACATAGTGTCACATAGATTGTACAGTGCTTCCTCATAAGACACAGAGCCAACGTTACAAAATAATGATGTTCAACTTAGCTCAAGCTCTATGGAGTCCGATAGCTATCCACTTTCTCTTCTTTGCACTGATACAATGTGAGTTTTACAGATTATTTTACATATAAATAAACTGTTTTAAAATGTGTGGCAAACTTTTTAGTCTACTAAATTATACAATAAGTACATGATGATATGTAAAGATGAAGTTGTTGGCTGACACTAGATCCATTAAAATGTTAAGTTTACGTTATACTTTCTTTCTGCAGGTTCCATTTATCCACAGGTTCATGAGGTTCATGCTGCATTTACAGGTTCTGTGACCATTATCTGTAACTATGATAAATACAAGTACAGTAATCTGGTAATAAATTGGTGCCGGCAGGTGTCCACAAAACACTGTAAAAAATTTGTGGAAACAAACTCAGAAAATAATCATAACATTTACAACGGTCGAGTGACTGTCTTACAATCCATGGAGCAGCGTGGTTTTCTTAACATGACTATAGTCAATTTGCAATTATGGGATACTGGTCTGTACAAGTGGACAGCGTGGAATGGAAAAAGCTATGAGGTCTTACAGGAGGTTCTGCTGCTGGTGGTGCATGGTGAGTGTAAATAAATTAAGGGAAATCAGTGGTAGTGGAACCTCAAAGCTGAAATATAAATATTTAGAATATATTATCTCCACTTTTTGATATATTATTTTGAATAACCACCTTAAACGCTATTATTATATTATTAGCTTGCTAATTATAATTATTTAGCATGAGGCTAATTTATAATGGCCATGAGAGATTGAGGGATAAAATGCAAATTATCAGCAGTGGGCATTAAGCATAGGCTACATAAGGTACTGCACACCTTAACAGGGATAAATTAAAGGAGGTTGCAGGGGGTTGAAACTGGCTGCAGTACTCATATGCAATGCTGCACTGACATGACAAGTAGTCATTAGGTACACACTCACCTGTCTGTCTGTCATCTCAGTGCAATGATATGACACATAATATTTTTTCTATACTGTATTGTGACAGAAGACTGGATCTTAATGGTTTTCAACAACGCTACTAAACTTGTATATGCAGACATTTACCTTAAATAAAGTCATACACTTATGAGTTGACATAACCCGTGAATACATTGTGGACATTAAACAGGTTTACAGTTCAGTTTGGAAAAAGCTGTAAATTATGTTGCATGTAATATTGTATTATGTGCTATGCTTTGTGCTATTTATTTATTGTGCTTGCTGTTATAATGTTAATGGACCAAATTCAGAAATAGTAGCAATAGCTCACTTACGCACGCAGGGTGCGTAGATCCAGACCTACGCTAGGGCTGTACTTCCCCTCCCCCCCGCTACAGCAAGCGGGGGGAAGCAAGCTAAGTGTACAGTGTAGGAGGGGGCTCCCACACTGCTGCAGATCAGCGGTCGTACGGACCGTTGATCCGCACGATTCACTTAATGCAGGCTTATGGCAGGTGTGCACTCCCCTCTGTCTTGCGTACCTACAGACCCCCGCACGCACGGAAATCATGCGGGGGTCTGAATCTGGTCCAATGTCCTGTTATAATGGTATTGTATGCATTGGTGTTTTTTTTGTAACCTTGCCAGCATGTTTTATTTATTGTTTTTATATAGTGCCAGCAGTTTACATAGCGCTTTACAATTTTAACAATCATTATAACAAGACTGGGGGCCAGATTTACTAAGCTGCGGGAAAGGAAAAGTGAAGATGTTGCAACCAATCATATTCTAGCTGACATTCTCTAGTATGTAATAGGAAAGTGAGATTGAGAAATCTGATTGGTTGTGAGAAATCTGATTGGTTGCTTTGGGCAACATCTCCACTTTTCCGGCCCCTTATATACTTTACCTCTGTTGGAACTTCTTTGCAACAGCGATGACTTCTTCCCTGCTGCTCTGCCAACAGTAAGAAAAAAAAAAATAGAACAAAAACAAGCCCAAAGAAACCGCTGGTGAAAAAAATCTTGTGTGAGATATTTGCATAATCTGTAAATGTTTTTTAGATGTATGTAACAGAATTTAGAAACAGTTTGTATCTGGGGAACAAAGGACAGTTCAGAGTCAAAGGTGACACCTAAGTATCAAGCTATATGAATAAGGATTATGGGGTAGATCCAGAACTACGTGTGTGCGTACGTATTTTAGCGGTGCGTATTTTCGTACACGTAAGGTCAATACACTCCCCACGGCACACCCCTTGCACGGACGCATTTTCTCAAATTACGCGACCCAAACCCTACCTTAACTTTTCCTAACGTAACAGAATACGTCCGCTAACGGGCGTACAGACTACGCGAACGTACGCAGCTTAGCACGCCCATACTGTACACTTTAAATACCACCCCCCGCCTACTTCACGTAAAACGCACGTATTGGTCACTAACATACATTTGGCACGCCCACACGTAAGTATTTACGTTAGCAATACGTGAATTACCCATACGTTTGAAAATACGCTACATGAATGTCCGTATTTTCTGCGGTGCGCATGCGCAGTGCGTACAAATCTGCGAATTTACGTCTCCGCCACACGTAAATTCACGGAAATGCGTAGTTCTGGATCTGCCCCTATATCATTGCTGGCATCAGAGATGGAGAGACCGGGTGGGTGACTTTTATTGGCAGGTGGAAATATTATTTAAAACTCTGTTTTTGAAAGATCTGCATACAGATGATCCCAAATGACTGTATGAGTTGTCTAAGGGAAGTGGTATAGATAGAGAAGAACAATGGAACCAACATAGAGCCTTGTGGTACTCCAACAGATAGGGGAGGAACAGAGGAGGTGGATCCAGAAAAGCTAACACTGAAAGATAAGTAGGATGTGAACCAGGAAAAAGTCATGTCCTGAATTCCTAGGGATTGTAACATTTGTATGTGGAGAGTGGTTGAGTGTGTCAAAAGGGTCAGAAAGATCCAGTAGGATTAAAAGAGAGTAGTGACCTTTAGATTTAGCAGTAATGAGGTCGTTGACAACCTTGGTCAGTGCAGTTTCAGTAGGGTGTTTGGAATGAAAGGCTGACTGAAGAGGATCCAAGAGATTGTGTGAGGAGAGGAAGTGAGTGTAGGCAAGTGTCTCAACTTTGAGGGGCATGGGAGCTGAGCAGATGTTCCCTTAACATAAGTACTATTGCACGTAACAACATGTAAGTGTCCAGATTTACTACCAAGAACGGGGAGTACAGGGGCATGCACTCGTACTTACAGACCCTCGCACGCATGTAATGTGTGTGTAGGTCTGGATGTGCCCCAATATTCCTGGACATTGTATAGGGTTAGGATTCCAAACTCCAAGAGGAAGGTCAGTAATCAGTTAATTGTAAGTGGAACCTAGACGCATGGTTAGTTTGAGTCACAGAAGCAATAAAGGTTTTCTGTATAATAGCCTACTGTTGCACACATACACATTAAAGAGCATCATAATTCAAACAAAGAAAGATTTATTTTATTTTATTTGTATTTTATACTTTGTACTTTATTTTGGATAACAACAGTACACAGGTGCTGTAATAAACCAGACCAAGTAAAAGCCATTTTAATGTGGCAAATGGCATATACATCAGAACTGATAAACAGATTTTTTTTTAAAAAAGGTAGATAAACTGGCAATATTGTAATAAAATAAAACCACTAACAGAACAAGAAATGTTAATAAATTGTTAATTAGAAAAACTCTACTCATTAACATAGGTAACAAAACTACTAAATAGTATTATATACTAAATAAATACAAACTGTTTGTAAAGTGGAACTAACAGAAAGGGTTCAGGTAAAAGAAAGGGGGTGGGGGGCAGCACTAATCTATATATAATGTATGTATATATATATATATATATATATATATATATATATATATATATATTGTATATAGGTTTATGGAAGGGGGAGATTAAGTCATTTGCAAGACTGGGCCTTAATGAAAGGTAAATTAGAGATGTCCGGGCATCGAACGATCATAATAAGAGAACCCTGGCTGCCATACTGAGTTAAAAACTGGAACAGTGTCATGCATGAGGCAATCTAGGCACACGGGGACTAGCAGGGTTTTTCCAATCTCTAGTTATCTGTAACTTTACCTCTAAGCAAATGTAGGAAAGGAGCGTGCATGCAGGCTTAATTAGCTTACAGTGACGTTTACCTAGGAGAAAGGTGAGTGGGGTTTTTACCTATTCATGTATTCAGAACCTGAGAAATCAGAGCCTGAATTCGTTCCCTGAACTTCACCACCAATGAACACTCCCACTAGATGTGAAAAAAGAACCTCTTGGGCCACATTGGGGTAGATCCAGACCTACGTTCTAATTACGTTTGTTAGCGTAGCGTATTTACGCTATCATAAGTAATATGCACTCTCAGACACTCCCATCGGACGGACGTACTTTTGTTGATTTTCGTCTACCAAACCCTACTTTAACTTTTCCAAGCACACGTACATAGCATCCTGACGGCCATAACTGCCTAACCCAGCCCATACTGTACGATTTAAATGCCTCCCTCTACCTACAAAGTGTAGTTGGAATGTAAATACGGCTGGCATATTTTAGGAATGCCCCTTCGTATGTAGTTACAAGAGTGTTTCAGCCGTCCTAAATTACGTGTCGCAACATCTGCCGCGCGCATGCGCAGTAAATACTAATGGGCAAATTTACGTCAGCAGCTAGCGTAAAATTGCTAGTGTACGTAGGTCTCGATCTGGCCCATTGTCTGCAGCACTTCTCTGAAGACTGAGGAAATAGGCAAGATATTTTAGAGGGAGAGAGGTACAATCTGGTATATTCCTTAAATGCATTTCTCGCAACTTTAACCGTGCACTGGCGTATGATTGACCATCCCTCTTCACCCACCACAAACCCAGATCCTGTTCCCAAAGTGCTTCAAATGGCTCCAGAGGACAAACAGCCACACTCAAACGCTGTAGGTTTCCTCACCTTTGCTGCTCTATTTTGTAAATAGAGAAAGCTTTTGATTTGAGTAAAGGCAAAATAAAGAGAGGAATGCAGATTATATTTATCACAAGATTCCTTAAAGGAGTTGGGGGTAAAATCTACCACCATATGAGTGAATCATTCTATTCCAGCTACCTTCCAGGGATGATTGAAATCCGAACCTCTGCCTATTGGGAAGCCTGGATGATTCCATGGAGGGGACTGAGGGGACGGGTAGGGAGCCAAATGCAATTTTTAAAAGTCCCAAATATCTAATGTGAATCTCACCGTGAGAATCAGATAAGCTTCCACTGGGTTAAGGTTTCTAGGCAGCAAAGCCAGAAAACCAACTGTGAAACTAAGAGTCAGCAGATCCAGATAGCTGTATTTGTAGAATGGGGGTATGAACTTTCTTGCCTCCAACAGAGATTTCAGATGCAAGCTCAGAGAATATACAATTAAATGAAAAATGTTGTATGTCTAGAAGGGGGAGCTCTTGCACTACAAATCTCTTTTACAATTCAGTGCCTGTGAGATAAACAGAAAATGAATAAGAGTGATCTTGAAGGGGCAGCTTATTAAAAATTCGAGAGTTCAGCCCATGAAGACAGAGCAATAGAACAATAAGGTACTGCATACCTCCCAACATTTGAGAATTGTAAAGAGGGACAAATTTTTGCGGCCTGGTAGAAGGGGTGTGTCTTGTACCACCCAGTGGGCGTGTCTGAGGAAAGTGGGTGTGTCTGACACGAACAGATAGTGAATGCCTCTTTTAATAATTTATCCATATGTCTGCCCCTTATTATTTGTCCAGCCTCCATATGTTGGCCCATTTAAACGTCCGGCCTCCATATCTGCCCCTTTATTATTTGTCTAGCATCCATGACTGCCCCTTATTATTATGTTCAGCATCCATATGTCTTTCCCCTGTTTATTTGTCCAGTCTCCATATGTCTGCCCCTTCAATAAATGTCTGCCCCTTTATTATTTGTCCAGCCTCCATATGTCTGCCC
>WWET01009778.1:0-17201 GCA_011038615.1 Limnodynastes dumerilii
GTAAGCACAGCGCATCGGCGTAGGTTTGGATCAGGCCCTTAGTTGCTACCAAAGTATAAAAGGCCACCCCCCAATACACACTCATTACTGCTTGAGAAAGTCGCTAATCCAGCGACGAAACGCGCTGCAGAAGCTCCTCCTTTCACCCATATTACTCGTCCATCAGGTCAGCTTGTCTATGATCAACAGCACTCAAAAAGACTTAACAACACTAGAATCAGCTGTTGAATTGTGCATGCGGCATGGACGGCCGCTGACGGTATATCTCTACTGAATCGTGAGTGCTATACACCGCTGTCGTAGACCGCTATCACCAGCAAGTATACGGTTCTATATTGTACAATCTTCTGTTCATTACGCTCAGTCCACGTGCGCGTGGTTGCCTTCGGGCACTAGTCATTCGTGTCTCTGTCCCTACCCTCTAGGAGACTTCTCTGCGGGCCAGCCACTTTCGCTTCTCAGAAACATTGCTTCTCATCATTGCACATCTACTCCCCAAGTTACGGCATCCAGCACAACTTTCCTGTGTATGCTCCATCTTGTGCTATAAGAGCCTATAAGCACTACGATAACACAGAAATAAGCTATCTGAGTCTCTGATATATACCAGCCCGTACTAACATACTGTGGACACTTGGCAACTGTTACAAATATATGTGCAACTTTGTATCCATCTAGGCTGTAGAATATAAGCCCACAACAATCAAGCACTCTCTGAAATAACTAAGATCGAGTATTTGCATACCTAATTTATTACTGGACTGCTAATCTCTCCTTCATGTGGATTAACGTTTTTCATTCATATATCGATTTTATACCAATTCAACGTATCGAATTATTCTCTGGACACATTTAGAACCTTCATAATATTATTCATCTATGAATTTATGTACCTGCTGATTTTGTTTATATGTGCCGATAGTGTTTACAACATTTTACAACATTCATACATTCTACCAGTATTTGTAGAATTGGTGGTTATTTTAACCTATGTATTATTAAATGTTATTTTTACTATAAATCTATTGTCACTTATCACTTGCTTGCTTTTTTTATATAAAATGGTTATTCTGGGATTTAAGCACGGATCTTTTTCTCTGAACTTTATAGATACCACCTCATGAGTACTTAATTATTGATTTAGTGATGAAGTTATGTTGCCACTTGATTTGTGAAGGTCATGATCACTTCTAAAGATTCTGAGTGCTCACATATTGTTTAGTATAATTCGCCAAGAAAGGATATATTCATTCCTATGCACCTACTTTTGATTGCACCATATATGGGTTACAACTACATAACCCTGACGCACTAGCTAAACCCCAGATACACAGTTTTTCGGGTGATAAACCCTTCTATATGAATCACTGTTATTTAACTGTAACTTGTCTGTGCATCCCATACTTTAAGGACTGTCTCTTTTTTCCCTGATTCCCTTCCCCCTCCCTCCATTTTATTATATAAAATCTAGACCAGAGGAAGCGAGTGACTTCTTTAAATATTTTCACTTGGTGCACGACATCTCAGTCCACTCCAAAGGCATGGCCTGGCGGGCCTATGATGAGGACTTTCAGAGAAAACTTGATGGCCAAAGGAGCCTTAAGCTGGGCCATAAAGACGTGGAGCTGTGGCTAGATGTCACGCCCCGAGCTGAAACATCTTTCACTTCCGAGCCAGAGGTTTTCTGGGAAGGGGCATCCTGGTGCTCCTTCAGTCCACCGTGGGAAATGTTTCAACTTCAACAACAGCTCCTGCAACCGGGGGGCAAAATGCAACTATTGCCATTCCTGCCTCTGCTGCGGAGGAACACATCCCATCAAGGAATGTACTAAATCCCAGCCCTCTTCAGCCCCTTCCCGCGCTCCCATTTAACAAGGACCTAAACAGGACTAGGTCACCGGTGAACTTAGAGTCCCTTAGTAGGTGGGCCAGGAGATATCCCGACAGATCTAGGGCAGATATTCTGTTGCGAGGGTTCATGGAGGGATTCCGTCTTCCGATTCAAGGGGTGGTTTCCACAGTGCGTCCGCGGAACCTAAAATCTGACTTTCAGTTCCCCTCAGAATTAGTTAAAAAACTTGCTAAGGAACTGCAGGTAGAATGGCAGGCCCCTTTTCCTCCCCTCTTTTTCCGCGCCTGGCAGTCTCCCCGGTGGGTGTAGTTACAAAATAGACCCCTGGTAAGTTCAGTCTAATCCAACATATGTCTTTCCCTCAGGGCTTGTCTGTTAATGATGCCATTCCGGAAGAATTTTCGAGCGTGTCATACCAATCATTCGACGGAGTGTTAGACATGGTTCGCTCGTTTGGACATGGGGCTTTGATGGTGAAGATTGATATTGAATCGGCCTTTCGCCTTCTTCCGCTTCATTCTGATTCTTTTCCATTTATGGGCATCCACTGGGGTGGCAATTTCTTCATCGATAAGTGCCTTCCCATGGGATGCTCAATGTCGTGTGCCTACTTTAAAGCCTTTAGCGCCTTCCTCCACTGGTGCATTGTAGCAGGCACGGGTCATTCCGGAGTGGCTCATTACCTTGACAACTTCCTGGTGGTAGGGCCATATTCTGCCCCTACGTGCCACAACATGCTTTTTTACATTTGGGCCCCATTCTACTCCCTGGGGGTTCCCATAGCCATTGAGATTGACACTGAGGCGGCCTCTGCTGTCTCCCAAGGGACAAAATAGAGCATCTACAGTTAGCCATTTCTCAGGATTTAGGTTTTTAGGTTCCCCAATCACTTCTCTGCACACCATGCATTCCTTTTTAGGCTCCCTCCACTTTGCTTTCAGAATTATTTCCATGGGGAGGGTTTTCTGCCGCAGGACGGAGAGGGCAACAGCGGGGCTGCACAGCCCACATGCTCCCATACGTGTCTCCAGGGCTATGAGAGCAGACTTAGGGATCTGGGAACTTTTCCTGCAGAATTTTATGGATATTTGTTTGTTAATATCCATAATGATGGAAGCATGGTCCACATTCACTATACTTTTAATGCTTGTATGTGTTACCTTGGGAAACATTGTATTAACTATTAGTAAATAATCTGTGCAAGAAAGAATGTTATAGATTTTAGTCTGGTAAGTGAAGAAACAGTCTGTATAGTTTTATATATAATGTGAATATTGCCCTAATAAAAATAAATGCGACCCTTATGAAAGTGCCAGCATGTATTATTGTAATGGATAATAATAACAATAATAGATAATAATAATACATTTTGAAATCAAAATAGTGCTGCAAAAATAAATATAAAAAAAATTTCTACTCACATTTCTAAAGTCTTATTTCTTCCGTGGTCTTGCTTGCAGACATCGAACATGGGCACCTCCACATGATGCGTATTAGTGTATTTAACCTGTAGCTTAGGAAGTGGTGTCACGAGGAATGATTTGGTTTCATAAAACATAACCATGCCATCTAGCAAAACAGAAACCTGTATGAAAGGCATCGCTTGCACACATCTTCTATGGGAACAGAAATTCTAAGTGAGCAATTTGAATGCTTCATTAGGAACCATTTAAACTAGAAGAGGTGGCACAGTGATATAAATAATAAAAACAGCTGCTCCCCCAACCAAGAAGTGTTGGATGGAAAATGAAGCAAAACATCTTTAATAAAATCTCAGAATAATATTAATCATTGCTAGGGCTAAGAACAAAGGACTGTATTTACACATACGTTTTTGCGTGCATATTTTTTTTAGGAGCGGATTAACTGCGCATATGTAGTTACTTTTTCCTTGCAAACTATGTAATATTGACGCATGCAAGTACTTTAGGCACATACTTGTGAATCTCACTTAGGGACATAGGTACGGAGGGGTGTGGATTTTATCCGTATTTAAATAGGCATTTACAGTTAGATAAATATGCACGTACGTAAATAACATACGCGTGTAAGTACACGCGTAAAGTTAAGGGTACACCATGGTGGCGTAAGTCACCGAAAACCCATCTGGGCGAGGGGAGTGTCATGGGTGTTGCCTTGCTACGTGCATGCATAAAAATGTGCATGTAGTATATACAGATCTGTGAATCCGGTCCAAAGAGCCTTAAAAGTGTGGGAAAATATGAACACGCATTTACGCAACTGTTCGCAGGCTTTTACACAATAAACAGGTTAACATATACATTTTCATAAAGGACTTGTGTATACCATTAAAACTTTGTTTTATTCGCAGGAGGATTCAATCAGCTAAATACCACCGATCACTGTAGAAATATTATAATGTTGTCATGTTTAGACATCAACGTTGTATTAGCAATGTTATATTTTCTTAAAATATCACAAATAGCGTCCACAAGTTATAGGCATAGATAAAATGTAACATTAAAAGTGCAGAGTTAGTTAGTTTGTTTGATCCTGCTAGTTAGGCTGGGACCACCTGTATAATTATGCTGATTGATTTCTGGACGTGAGACAAAGGAAACACTAGGATCCGATGATGTGGAAAAAAAAGGTATTTTTAGTGGCATAAAACACATCTGCTTAGCCCAAAAATCATCTTAACCACACAGAGCCTGGACCGGGACCGCCATATACCATCCCAACGTCGGTCCAGAGCTCCCCAGGGATGGCGGGCACTTACCCCGGTGGAGGCTCCTGGACAGTGTTGCCAACTCTGAAACATAAAACAAGCAACCGAGACAATAAAAACAAGCCCAAAACAAGCCCAATCCAATCCGAAAAAGCCCCAAAACAAGCCCAACTATATAAAGTATATTTATATATATATATACACACACACCCCCCAAGTCAGCACACAAGAAAAAAATGCACTGCTGTAGAATTGTCTTTTTGCTGATTTTTGCAATAATAAATCTTTATGTGTTTATTTTACCCTATCTGAAGCGCCATTATACTCTATTTTGCCTTACACAGTTAATAATGAATGTTACATTGGTTTAAAATTCAGGATCAGAGGCGCCATTTTCCTTTTTGGCTCCAGGCACAAAAATATCTAGCTACGGCTATGAAATCACATGATTAAGCACCGGCCCCATACCGGCGTCTCTTTGTTCCCTCCGAGATCATCCTGATATTAGGCGTAATGATCCAGTACCTATTGTATATTGTCAGCTGTCCTAGACCATTAAGAGTTAAACACAGAGAGGCGTCTAGGCTAAGCTCCCCCCCTCCCAGTCCTGTGACACTAGGGGCTGCAAAGGCAAGAGAGCAGGGTAGATGCAAGGTTATAAAAGGGCCGGGGAACAGTGTTCATTGTGTTACTGGACTCTGGGTGGAAGTGAAACTGAGGAAGGAAACGGAGACGAGAGAAAACCTCAGTGCGGCAGCAGACGTTGTCTGACAAGAGCTTGAGGCTGTATTCACAGGAAGGTGAGACAGATCTGTCCATGTCTTAGTGGGCTAAAGGACGGACAGCTCCAGCGGTGCCATCATTCAGATTCACACTGAGACAAAGGGCTCTATTTACTAACTTCATTTCCATGTGGAGACGGGCATTATTTACAAACCATGAACCACCATGGAAAATAGCAGTTTCCATGGCGATCCCTGTATGTATCGGTGGTGTCCGCCGGCCCGTTTATTTCAGAGCGCGATGGCTCGTTATAGTTATTAAATTCCGGAGAAGAGTATTAGTAAATACTGTGACCGAAGCTGCCAGGCTCGCAGGGAGGATAATCCAGTCTGATGCAGGCTCGCAGGGAGGATAATCCAGTCTGATGCAGGCTCGCAGGGAGGATAATCCAGTCTGATGCAGGCTCGCAGGGAGGATAATCCAGTCTGATGCAGGCTCGCAGGGAGGATCCTCATTTACACATTATTTACAATCTATTAACCACCCCCCTTCCCTCCTTCCCATTCACACCTTATATACTTTACCTGGCCTTTATCTTCTCCCCCGCTGCTCTGCCGACTCCTGCAAAGAAAACAAAAAAAACAAGCCCAAAAACCGCAACCCGCGGACAGCAAAAAAAAGCTGTGACTCTGAAAAAAAACATGCCCAATTCCGCTTGTTATAAGCGGACTTGGCAACTATGCTCCTGGATGAGGACACCCCCCTGAGCTGTTGGAGCAGTGTCTGGAGCCGGGTGCTGGCCGAGCAGTGAGCGCACGGTGCACCTGCTGGAGGAGAGACTGTGGTGCCGGCACTGCCCGCCATCTTAAAAAGTGTGGTCCGGGACATCGGCCGCCTGCTGCCCCACTGAGGAGAGGCTGATCCTGCCGACGGAGGTGCGCTGTCTGCTTCGGGAAGTGGTCTGCAGGACGTTTGGACAGCACATGCCTGATCCCTTTCTGCGGTAGTCGGCCCAGCCGCGGTGCCTGAAGAGACCGCTGGCCTAGCGATGCACCGCCATTTTGAGTCTGCTGCCCCCTGCGGAGGAGTATCTGTGGTGCTGGGAGCAGGTAGCGCGGTCCAGACGCCGGTAGTCACCGATCTGTCCCCTCAAGCTAATCAGCCACACAGGTACCAGCTATTTTCACCTCTCAAGTGCCGGACCCCACACTGCCCGGGCAGCTGCTCTACCTAAGAGACATAAAGATTCTGGCCTAACCCTGGCCCCTGACACCCCTCTGTGTCTGGAGTGAGCGCACATTCTCAGAAGTAATTTGCTGGCATTTTCTCAGAGGTCGTTATCACACACTAGCTGGAAAAGAGCCTGTAATGGTATTGCTGACACTCTGGTGCCACCTTGTGACCGATTCCTGAATTGCAGCACTTCTTTTAATTATAATTCCAGTAATCATTCTCCAAGGAAATACATTTAATATACTCTACAAACCTTTACCTTTATACGCTGGACAAAGCAAAATGTAGTCTCTCCCATTCCAGAAATGTACCTTAGGGGGAAAAGGTGTCTAACAACAATGCTGATTTAATCAACCTGACTTCATGCTCTGACTCAGCTTAGCATTCACATGGGGATATCAGCAAGAGGAACACCTAGGAAAGCCTCAAAACCCACCAAGATGACCTCTCCTCAATCTGATCTTTTACGATACCTCTCACCTAAACGCCAATTAACCCCTGTCGTGGAGCCGCTAGTGGTCTCTCCCCCACCCTCGCAGTTGGAATCAGAGATGACAAGTAGACCCGATTCTCAGGGTATGCAGTCCCCGGTTAGAAAGTCTATATTTCGAAAATCCCTATTTCGAACGCTATATTTCGATTTTTCACAATTGCGAATATTCTCTATTTTGAATTTTCATAATGTAGAAATGTCCCTATTTCGAAATTGTTACATTACTACTGTTATACATTTCGATTATGTATGTATTTCGAATGTTTATAATTCGAATGCACCCTAGTGCGATAGTTTTAAATAGCGATATTTCAATAGCGAAACTTCCGGATTTCGAAAATTTTTATTTTTCGATTATACTATATTCGATGTCCTATTTGCGAATTATTACACATTTCGAAAGCTCCATTTTCGAATGCATAATAATGCTATATATATATATAACTATATATATTTAATATATATCTGTTCTCTCTCTCGTTCTCTCGTTCTCTCTCTCTCTCTCTCTCTCGTCTTGTATTTTCTTGTCTTCTTTCTTCAATGTTCTTAAAAGGAACCTAAAAAATTAAATACATAATCAATTATTAGAATAAACGACTAATCATCTTTTCTACAGCATTCTATCTGTCTCACCTTCACATGCTGCTTGTCTCGACCAAAGACTTCTGTTTATATTCTAGCAAAAGATTTCATTTCCTTGAAATGTAATAAAAATTATGGTTACTTAGTTTATTGAGTAGTTTACATGCATATGTCCTGCAAAAAAGTTGTCATTTACTTGTCCATCGTTAATATATGAATAAAATAAATTATATACTGACAAATTATATTAACATAACGTGACATAAAAAATAATAATAAAAAAAAAAAACAGCACACAATATCTTTCAATAAAAACATAACCTTTTTTATTATGTTGACACGTATGTCTTTTTATTCATCTGTCAACAGCAAGAATAACCTGTAATTATAAAAGACAGCTATTTCAACATGTCGTTTAAGTTTCTGAGTGACAGATGCAAATATAAGGAAAGAAAATAGCTCAATCTAAAAAAAATTATAATAAATATATATATATATATATTTATTATAATTTTTTTTAGATTTATATTTGAATGTATAGTTATATTTTTTGTTATAGTTATTCACATCGTATTATGTGTATTGTTATTCATATGAATAGTTATGTATAATTATTATGATTTATTCAAACATTTTATATTTCCTAATCAATTGAACAAACTCACAGTCTTGTAATCAAAGAAATAAAATTTAATTCAGAACTGCAAACATTTCAATGCAATTTAAAATAACACATGCAAATATTGTCAATTATCATTTCAAATAATTTTTTTTTGGTTTTCTTGTCTTCTTTCTTCAATGTTCTTAAAAGGAACCTAAAAAATTAAATATATAATCAATTATTAGAATAAACGACTAATCTTTTCTACAGCATTCTATCTGTCACATATTTATAAATGTAACACATATGTCCTTATTCAAATATACATACTGCAAGTCCACCTTCACATGCTGCTTGTCTCGACCAAAGACTTCTGTTTATATTCTTGCAAAAGATTTCATTTCCTTGAAATGTAATAAAAATTATGGTTACTTAGTGTATTGAGTAGTTTACATGCATATGTCCTGCAAAAAATTTGTTTCACAATTTTTTTTTGTACATCAAACCAACCTTTTTTTCTGATGTTCTTATGTATGTAGCGATTACATGTAATTATTCCTCGTTATGAATTTTTTCTTTTCTTTTCCCTCGTTGACAGTAATCATGAAAAAAAAAAATTAATAATATTCGTTAGTTACAGTTACTTATTAACTTTTTACAATTATTTTCACATTGTTAACTTTTTGTTAGTTACTTCTTAGCCGATCAAGCAAATAATAAACTCTGAATATGTACTGACCTTTCTTTGGCGATGTTGTCAGCTATTGATGAATTCAAAGTTGTCATTTACTTGTCCATCGTTAATATATGAAAAAAAAATATATATATATATATACTGACAAATTATATTAACATAACGTGACATAAAAAATAATAATAAAAGAAACAGCACACAATATGTTTCATTAAAAACATTACCTTTTTTATTATGTTGACACATATGTCTTTTTATTCATCTGTCAACAGCAAGAATAACCTGTAATTATAAAAGACAGCTCTTTCAACATGTCGTTTAAGTTTTTTAGTGACAGATGCAAATATAACGAAAGAAAATAGCTCCCATGGTCAGTGTAACCAATAATAATGACACACCTTTCTTTTCATAAGCTGCTACTAAATAATCAATATAAATATTACATATAAGATCCTATGGTAAAAAAAAATAAATTTTTAAATATGAAATTGATATACAATTATTTTTTTCTCATTTATTACAAACAAGAAGAATTTAAATAATGATTACCAGCATCCGTGGTACTGTGTTCCTCCCACATACGGAATTCGAAAATGAAATAGCAGGTGACAAAGATATTGAATGTTCTTATCCTACATAAATAATGACAATACAACATGATATTAATTATATGCTGTATCAAGAATTTTCTAAATAGTTTACAAGTACTCAATATTTTCTCACCATAATGTGTGGTACAATGTTCTTCCCACATGCTTAATTACGTTTAACATGATATGTGACACAATGAGATTAGATAGTTCTTTAAAAAATTGTAGATAACTTCCTATAAGAACAAAGACAAATGTATAAATAATTTACATCATTGATGGAAATTTGATGATAATTATGAAACACTTATTATAGTTTGTAAAATCGTGATCATCTTACCAGCATCCGTGGTACTTTTAACTTCCCACATCTACATGAACTATTGTGATGACACGTCACACCATGTATATAATTAGCTTCTTTTAGTTGTGCCAAACATTGTAGATAACCTCCTAGACCAACAAAGATATGTTAATATCACATTGACAAAATACTTATGCATTACTTATTATCTAACTAAATTCTTACCAGCATCCGTGGTACTTTTTACTTCCCACATCTACATGAACTATTGTGATGACACGTCACACCATGCATATAATTAGCTTCTGTTAGTCATGCCAAACATTGTAGATAACCTCCTAGACCAAAAAAGATAAGTTAATATCACATTGACAAAATACTTATGCATTACTTATTATCTAACTAAATTCTTACCAGCATCCGTGGTACTTTTTACTTCCCACATCTACATGAACTATTGTGATGACACGTCACACCATGTATATAATTATCTTCTTTTAGTTGTCCCAAACATTGTAGATAACCTCCTAGACCAAAAAAGATAAGTTAATATCACATTGACAAAATACTTATGCATTACTGTTTGTTCCTCCCACATCCACAATGCCCATCGTCCTGATTCCTTTAATTGTATAGTATATGGTGGGCTATGGCACTTAGGTAATCCTGCAGAGTGTAATCACTTCGGTGTGCCACAATTTCCGGTATAGCCCTTCTTCGCTGAACATTGTCATGGCTCGGCGGAGTCTTTGGAATTCTCCGTATACATTTACTGATCTGAATTTCTGTTATTTTTTGTTCATTGTGAAATTCTTTTATAATTTTGTATACGCCAGGTTTTCCATGACCGACAATAGTGTTCCACCGTCTGTGCCATCCTTGAATTTTATTCTGTGTTCTGGGTATTCCAAATGTCTCATTGTCATACACGGCACACAAGCTTGGTGGGAAACTCGGATTAGGTCTTGAAGCGGACCTGGTTGCTCTTTGAACTCCCAAAACATATGTCTCTTAAAAGTATTGAACCAAGGGATCCGCTTCAGATGGCAGTAAAGTTTTAGGTTCCTTATTAAACTTTTAAGTTCTTGAAAGGCAGCAGGAATTTCCGCAGCAGGAAGGAATGCTAGCGCCTGCAATTTCCTGCATTGATCCGCAAAGACATTATAAAAACCATATTTTGACGTAAGTCCTTTACTCTGTATGGTCCTGTATATGTTTTGACCGAAGTGAAAAAAAACAGCATTTTTATCCAGGACTGTCAAACACATCCGCAGACGCAGTTAGAGCAGCCTTTTCAAAATCTGTAATAATAAACTGTGGAGTCAATTCCACGTTCAAATCGGAAGCGTGATCCATTAGATCATTAAAAAACTTGGTGTAGCATTCAATGTTCTTTCTAGATAAAAGTCCATATACCAATGGTACAACTCTTTGGTACACCTCATCAGTTCCGACAGGGGCATGAATACTGTATATCTGCCGGAACACTTCTGGTGCTGTTTTAAAGGTGCCATCCATAATCCAGTATGGTGCCTCAGCTAGCTTCTGCAGGTTTTCTTTAGTGGCAAATAAAAGTGTCCTATCATTGTCCCATGAAGAATCTCTACCCAAAAATTGCATTCCATTAATGTTCCTCAAATTTTCGGGTACATCTATGTCCATCAGACAAGCTGGTTCCGCTGGACCTTCCTCTCTCCTTGCTTTGCGAATCACCTGTCTCATGGCATCTCTATTTGGCAGGTGAGCGGCACTTGTAGTTGGAAGGGACGACTGGACCGATTGAATGATTTGAGCAGGAGTGTCAGCTGTCTCAATTGCTTTTCGTTTGAGACTTGCCCGAGCTTCCATGATCACAGTCTTCTGTGGTTCTGGGAAATGAACATGCTCTTTTAGAACTCCATTCCTAAGAACATGCTCTCCATTAATAATGTCCGTTGTTGCTCTGACTGGACAACCGAATCTAGCTTTGTCCACACATGCCCAGTACACGACATCTCCCACTTGCTTGTTCTTGCTGAACAAAAATCCATTAACGTTCAGCTGCATAAGGCCTTTTCTTGAAGGTACAAGTTTAATGGTATATTCGGCCATCTTGTGTAGAATCTTGAAAGTATAAAAATTAAAATAAAGAAATGTAAATCTGAAGTTTAAAAGTGTCTTAAATCCAAAAAAGGTTGTCTGAGGTCCAAGGGTTCGAGTGTTCCAAGGTATAGATTTCCGCTATTCCAAGGTATACAGTCTCTCAAATCCAAGGTTTCAGAAAAGTGCAAATCCGAGTTGAAGAATCCGAGTTGAAGAATATCGAAATCCAACAGTAAGTAAATACAGTATCGCAATCCAAACTGATAGAATCAATTCTGCTTTGTCTTGGCCCTGCTTCCACTTTTACAGAAGACCATATGCAAATTATTTATATTGTCACGTTTCTGTTATCCAATAGAAAAGTCCGTAGCACATGAGCATACACTTTGTATTCTTTTGTACAGCACAGACAAAAAAATAAACAAAACAATGACCATTATTTCACGTAATTCGTTATGTAAATATCTTTTGTGTTATTGTATATCGCTTGGCGCCTGTCTCTGTGTCATTCATATTTAACCTAATTTATACTAAGCCTCTTCATCTTCTGTTGACCATGATAAAAAATTATGCAATTGCTACATATTCTATTATTTCGAACTATATTTCAAAATATAGTTCAATAACTTTACACCGTTGAATTTCTATCACTGTTATTATCACTGTTATTATTTATATTTATTTGTTATGTTTAAGTTCACATTAATGTGAAAAATCGCTTTCTTGCGAACTTAACTTAGTCAACATGTGCCGCTATGCAATCACTGGCAATCGTGCATAGAGATGTGTGTACAAGTGCTTTTCATGAAACAGAGCTCTGTTATCGTGCATTGAACGTACAATGTGATTCTGATCGATTTTATGTGTGTCTGCATTACACTGTGTGAGCTTTGAAACATTACTTTCTGGCGAACTTAACTTAGTCAACATGTGCCGCTATGCAATTACTAGCAATCGTGCATAGAAATGTGTGTATAAGTGTTTGTCATGAAACAGGGCTACATCATCGGTCACTGACCGTACAATCTCATTCAGATTGATAATATGTGTGTCTGCATTACACTGTGTGAGCTTTGAAACATCGCTTTCTTGCGAACTTAACTTAGTCAACATGTGCCGCTATGCAATCACTGGCAATCGTGCATAGAGATGTGTGTATAAGTTGTTGTCATGAAACATGGCTAAAATATCGGTCATTGACTGTACAATGTGATTCCGATCGATTATATGTGTGTCTGCATGACACTGTGTGAGCTTTAAAACATCGTTTTTTGGCAAACTTAACTTAGTCAACATGTGCCGCTATACAATCACTGGTATAGAGAAGTGAAGTGTGTAGAGAAGTGTGCATAGAGAAGTGTGTTCAAGTGCATGTTAGCAATACATTATAAAGTAATGTATTTATTGTATTACACAAGCTGTATGAGCCTATATATATATAAATGTGGCACCCCTGCACTTTCAGTCTGAAAGTGCAGGGTGCGCATTGAGGCTTAATGACGAGCATGCTATACTTATAAAAGTAACGGAGACACATATATTTTAATGTATCTTGTATTAACATTTATTGTTAATTGTGTGCACGTGCCTGTCATCAAAGACTGAGCTATGTAATTGTTAATGTAATGTACAAATTGATGGAGAACGATTTCATGTGTGTTGACATGACAGTGGCTCAGCTATATTATTTATTATTTTGACTGGCAGAGCTTCAAAATAAATGCAACAATGATTGTGTAAAACAACTTTGTTTGTAACAATAAAATTATTTTTAAAATTTTACGTTTTGTCGAAGTAAATACAGGATACAGTTTAAAGTTATGATGAAAATTTTCTTCATAATATATTATAAAAGGATTGTGTTATCCATAAAAACAGATATTTTGAAAAATATAAAAGTTTACTATTGTAAAAACTAACTATATATTTTGGTAATTCTAGTGTTATGCATACTTATTGTTTTTCTATATTGTGTAAAACAGTAAAACATGTGTACATAATTACGAATGGCAGTCTAAAATGTATTACAAGTCACAGACACTATGTCTGTGTGTAAGTAATTAGTCCTTGGTCGTGTAGTGTGTAATTTGTCATATCTGCAATAGATTTGTCCTTGACACGTCCCTTTTTCTTTTTGATAAATTAAACTACACCTACCATTATCTGTGTATTATATCCAAAACCTATTTTCATTTTATGTAAATGTCTTCCATTGTTAATGTCATTATGTTCAATGTACTACATAGATATAGACTTGCAAAGATTGCAACATGCTATGCTATGTATGCATCTGTCTGAATAAATAAAATACTAAAAAAAAAGCTTGTAAATATACATATATTCTTTTACATTTTGACTTTGTAAAACTGACATATTTCTTTGTTAAATTAGTTCTTATTTAGTACTTCATCTTGTATTACATATTACATTTTTTATTTGTGACGCTGAACTAAAAGTGAATAAAATAGTTATGATCACAATGTAGATTATTTTTGTTTCACATTTATTTATAATAAATTGCTGTAAACTCCTATATATGTCTCTAATGTGAAGTATGTTACACATTCATAAAAACATAACCTTATTTATTAATGTCATGTATGTATGTGATTTCTCTTTGCTTAACAACAGAATGTAACACAGATTAAAATACAATAAAAACAAGATTAACGTTTTCAAAAACTTTTTTTATTTGTGAAAAACTTTAAGTGCTAAGAATGTCTTTAACGGGGATGTAGGTCCAGAGGATTGTGGTTCTGGAGATGGAGGTGGGGGAGGAGGAAGATAGTGCATCCTTAAATCATCACTTTCACCATATTCATAAAATTGCCTCCTAAGAATAACTTGCACTAATCCATTTGGTGGACGGATCATTCCAGGAAAGTAGCTTGCAAGTGGTACTGGTACCGTTCTCACTGTCGTGGAGGGCACAGAGGCAGGGGAAAATGTAGGATAGAGGGAATCAGAAGGGGGGTGTGCATGGGCAGGAAGAGAGGGGTAATGTCTTGGGTAGTGTGAAAGTGAATACCCAGAGGAGGGGGATATGGTATGGACAGGGGATGTTGCATGGGCAGGAGAGGGAGAATGGGCAGGTGAGGGTGATGTAGCTGTTGCTGATTTTTTAGAAGTAGGTCGAAGTCTTCTGACACGTGATCCTAATTTTAGATAAAATACATATGTAAGTACATGGCAATAATAAAGTTTACGTAAATCATGCATTAATACATATAACAATAATTTTATGAGACGCTTCACACACCGTGTTTAATGTTATATCACCTTCTCTACTACTCCAGCAGTAGTCAATGCTGTATATGTATGCACTAGCTAAATAATTGTGACATTGTAACGATAATCGTTACTCGTTGTTGCTGTATTGTTCAGAGATGCTGCAGCTCTAAACTGATGTTCAAAGCAGCTATGAGATCTGTGCAGGTATACGTTTTACAGCTGTAAGAACTGTATAGGACAGATATTCACAGCTGCGGCTATTGCAGGAGTAGTACAGATAGGCGCTGTGTGAATCGCGGTTTCTGCAGATTATTATCTGTATTATAACTGCAACAGCCGCTGCTGTATATCCATGTGCCATGCTGCTCTGACAGCTATAAAGTCCACCTTTACAGCTATCAGAACAGCTTTATACATAGATATACAGCAGCAGCAGCAGAAACAGAGAGCCCTGCCCCCTCCCCTTTTCTGCTAGGATTATCGGTCACAGCAGAGGAGGTTTATGGTGCATCGGTCACTTTCGTGAAATCTTCGCGTTTATCGTTCCACAACCTGCTGGGACCGATAATCGTCGTGATGTATGGAAATAACAGTTCAACAAATCATTTACATACACATATATATATATATATATAGACAGTACAAAATAATAATTTTTTCTTTTTATTGTACACTTACGTGCTATGGACCTACACAAATGCCTGAGAAGACGGGGCTGACTCCTTTGTAAATGACACCAGCGACGTTGCAGCTGTGACACTCGTCTGCATCGCCCAATCTTTGAATAAATGAGCATTTGAGCCCTAACATAGGCCCTATGCTTTGCTGCATTGTAATGCTGTAAATGGGGCCGTATGTGGTCCATTGTCCAGACTAAAATTCTCAATTCTGCCATAGTGAACTTAACAGTTCTCGCCATTTTGCGATGGACTGTCCTGTAATGCGTTCATACACTATAGCCTTGGGCCTAATTTCTAAACGTTCTCCCATTGGCTAATGTTCGTAAGTTCCACCCACACAGAGCATGAAAAAACTTTATTGAAAGTCAATGAACAAACCTGATTTGTTGAAAAACAAAATGGCGAGAGCTTCCCGCTTTTCAAAACTAGAATGATTGATTCTGGTCCATGAAATGGACAAGTTGGACCCTGCAGTCCCACATACAAATGCGGAAAAGTGGGCAGCGTATGTGGCGGTTAAGAACCGCATTAGATGGAGAGTTGAACAGAGGCGCCGTGTAGGCCAATTACAACAGCGATGGTCAGACCTTCGTATTCGACAGCCTGCGAGGCTGTATCGTTTAAGGAGAATCATTGCAGGTAAGTGTTAAACAGCATAAATAATTTGACAAATGTGTGTGTTGCTGTTCGTTTATCTAATAACATCTATCTATCTATCTATCTATCTATCTATCTCATATCTATGTGTCTATAATATGAATATTATAGTAACAAATGTATATTTATTGAAAAAAAAATTATAAAAAGAGAGAGAGAGAGAGAGAGAGATTTTTTATTTTGTTGTTTTTATTTATTTTTTGGGGTGTTATTTTTAAGGTGAAATTTGAATGTATGAAATGTTAAGTGTCAATGTTGACATTTCTGCAGTCTTGTTAATGTGTGATTAATTTAATTTTTCATAATTTTTCTTTTAGTACATAAATATGAAAACAAAACTAAGTTCATTTACATATTTATTAATACTGTTATGTTTTTGTTTCATTTACTTAGCATCCCTACAACGCAGACGAAGAGCTCCCCAGCTGCAAAGATCCTCTTCCTCCTCTTCATCAACCTCCACAGCCCATTCCCAAGGCACTTCACGTTCCTCCTCCTCCTCTTCCCATTCCTCTTCAGACTCCCAAGGAAATTCCCGTTCCTCCTCCTCCTCCTCACATTCTCCCTCACACTCCCCTGCCCATGACCCCTCACCTGCATCTTGCCCTGCCCAGGCCCACTCCTCTTCGCAGTCAACCTCGCGCGCCCATGCCCCCTCACCTTTACATTCCTCCTCCCCTGCCCATGCCCCCTCCCCTTCACATTCCTCCTCCCCTGCCCATGCCCCCTCCCCATTCCTCCTCCCCCCCCCCCCCCCCCCCCCCCCCCCCCCCCCCCCCCCCCCCCCCCC
>WWET01009780.1:14474-24524 GCA_011038615.1 Limnodynastes dumerilii
CCTGACACATCCAACCACCGTTTTTATATTGTTTATTTCATATTTTTTTAAACTATTTATTTAATATTAGAGTTTTCAGCCATTAGTGATTCCGTTTTATTAGGTCCCCTTTTTGAGAGCCCCACACTGTTTGCATCAGTATTTTATTGAATATTTATGTAGCTGGGAGTTTTTTTGTGTTTTAATAATTTTCGTTTGGAGCCCTATACTCCTAAAGCACTTAGTATTTATTAATACCCCCCTGGTTTAGCGCTCACACGCCAATCTTTTGTTTTTCCATTTGTATCCTCTGTAGGGAACGGGTGGTATCCCTAGGCAAGTTTGAGCTGCTCATTATAGCCCCCCCTTCCATAATATAGCGCCCTTGTCCTCCAATTCTATATACAGATTTATTCCTTTTACCACCGGTAGGTACAAGGTGCTGCTTAAATGTTCACTCATAGGATGGAACGTTTTAAATTAGCAGATGATTTGTTTCGTGAAAATAGCAATTATTTTGATTACACGTGCGTCATGAATAATAGTAATGAATCAAAAATAGAACCTATGGAGGAAGACCTAGATGCAATTATGAAGAGACTAGAAAAAATACTTTTGAAAGAAAACAGATCATGGTGGGAAATTGTAGCCCTAGAAAAATATCAGGCTGATCAAGTGATTCCGAAAGGTTTAAGAATAAAAAAAAAAAACCACCTTTGATTCCAGTAGCGAATCTTTTAAAAAAGATTGGATGACTATTATTAATAATTGTTCCTTTTCCTAGATGGACCTAATTATTATAGAGAAACGGAGAGAGCTCCATACATTAGAAGAAAAGATTTTTGAATTAGAAACACTGATTCCTTCCTTTTATAGATTTGGCAGATTATCAGGAATTGGAAAGTAAAATACAGTCTAGAATAAAGAGAAATGAGAAAAAACTGATTTTAAAAAAACACAAAAAGTATGTGAGAGATAAAATAATTGAAAGTAAAAAGGAAGTACCCCATGATTCAAATAATAGCACAGAAGGAGATAGCAATAAAAAGAAAAATCATAATGAAAAAGATGAAGGTAAAAAGAAAAAGAAAAAGGATAAAAAGAAAAATGTTAACCAAGAAAATACTAAAGTTGCCAATAAACAAGGACAAGAAAACGATAAAAATACTACTAGTCCGATTCTTGAAAGTAATAAGGGTGGAAGAAATGACCAACATTTAGAAAATGAGAGGGCTAATAAAGATAACGATAGAAAAAACTCCTATTATCCCCCCCATCACTCCCAATATCCCCACCCCAATAGACCAAGACAACCTGAGTTTTACCAAGATTTTAGGGGCCCCCCTAAGAATTATTATAGAGATACTAACTATTACCAATCTGGGCCACAATTTTACAAAAATCAAAGAAATTACTCCACCTCCTATTACGATAGAAATTACAATGGGGGATGGAGGAGAGGGGAGAATGATTTTAGACCCAACTTCCACAGACCTAACTTTAATAGGGATTTTACAGATTGGAGGAGAATGGGAAATAATAATTTCAGACCAGAACCATACCCACAACCAAATTATTACCACCCACCCACAGAAAATAGATATGCCCCTTTTGGTGATAGACAGAGGGATTTTCAGTGGGAGAGGAGGAACCTCCCACTCCCGTAATAATCAAAAGAGTAAGAGGAAAAAGGGGGGGTAAAAGAATAAAACTCCCCAATACTAGTAACCATAAATTAAATATTACCAACAAGATAATAGATTGTAGATAATAATAAGACTATACCGTCACCTGTTATAAATGATATTGGAAAAGATGGGATTTTTAATTTAAGCAAATATTTATTAACTGTTGAAGAGATCAGTGTTTTAAAAAAGGGTCTAAAATTTTCCCCAGAGTTTAGACCTAATTTATTTGACGTGTTTATTGACACAGAAAAATTTATAAGAAAATTAACAATTAAAAAATATTTTTTCAAAGAGGATACTGAGTTTGACAATGACATTGAAGAAAGTACACATAAGAAAGTTTTTAAACAGAAATCTAACTTCTACCCTAAACATGTTAGGGGATGTTTTATTGAGAGTTTTGGCAAAATTGTTAATGAGGAATTTTTAAAATTAGGGAAGAATCACAATAATAAATATAAGAAACCCAATTTAACAAAAAAAGAAAAACAGGCCTTAAAGAACTTGAACGAAAATAAAGACATAATTGTTAAACCCGCAGATAAGGGAGGCGGCATTGTGATTATGAATAGAGATGATTATATTAAAGAAATCATGAGACAACTCAATGATGAAACCACATATAAATCCCTAAGGGGGGACCCTACCTTAAATATAAAAAGGGACTTATCTTTACATTTAGAAAAGTACGAGAATAGTGGGACCATTACGGAGAAAGAGCGGGCATATTTAGATGTTCAAGAATATAATGTCCCAGTCATCTACATATTGCCCAAAATACATAAGAGTATTACACAACCCCCTGGTAGACCAATTATAGCGGGCACCAATTCCATCACTTCTAATCTATCGGAATTTATCGATCACTACTTACAACCTTTAGTAATTAAAAATAGGTCATACATTAAGGATACAGGGGATATTTTAGAAAAACTTCATCAGGTGAAATGGGAGGATGATTTCTTCCTGGTTACAGGTGATGTCACCTCCCTATATACAGTGATTAAACATTTTGATGGTCTAGAGGCAATAAAAGAAAGTTTATTGGGAAGTGATTATAGTGAAACCCTGAAACAATTAATTTTAGATGGGATTTTATTTATTTTAACACATAATTATTTTAATTTCAATGGGAAGTTTTATCTACAAACACAAGGGACCGCCATGGGCACCAGATTGTCCCCTAGCTATGCCAACTTGTTTATAAGCCAATGGGAAAACACTAGGTTATGGAGTGGCCATAAATATGGGGGCAATCTGGTGGCGGTTCATAGATGATATTTTATTTATCTGGAAAGGTCCTAGAGAAGATTTAAATGACTTCTGTAATTACCTTAATAATAATAACCTCAACATTCATTTAACATTTTGTATTAGTAAAGAAAAAGTAAATTTTTTAGATTTGAATATTCATCCGAAAGAAGGGAGTATAAGCACAAGCACTTTTTTTAAATCCAATGATGCCAATTCTTATATTAACATTAACAGCCACCACCATGCAAATTGGTTAAAGGGTATTCCTATTGGTCAATTGAAAAGACTTAGACGGAATTGCACAAAAGACCATATATATAAAGCACAGGCAAAAGATCTTATTAATAAATTTGAGGAGAAAGGTTATTCCAGGTCTAATCTTTGTACAATAGCTGATAGTACAGCAAAATTTAACCAAAAGGATTTGTTACCTAAGCAAAAAGAGAAATGTAAAGAAAATGCCAACAAAGATTTTAAGCTAGCTTTCATTACCCAATATAACAACGAACATAAGAAGATAGAAAGAATCATTCAAAAAAATTGGTATATTCTTTTGAAGGACCCTATTTTACGGAATATACTTCCTAGTTGTCCCAACTTTATTTATAGACGCACCCCTAATTTAAAAAATATGCTGGTAAAAAGTGCATTTGAAAATGTTGATAAAATAGGCATCAAGACCAAAGGCTTTCACAGATGTGGGGACTGTAAAGCCTGTAAAACTGTTAAAGGTCCGAAGAAAATTGAGGAGTTCGAAGTTAATGGTACAAAATATAAAATTAAGGACTTCATAACATGTAATACGAAGTCAGTTATATATATAATTGAATGCGAATGCGGAAAGGTATATGTTGGAAAAACCACTAGACAATTAAAAATTAGAATACAAGAACATCTATATAATAATAAAAAAGGAAAGGCAGATCATACATTGTCAAATCATTTTAGAGAAAAGCATGATTGTTCATGGAATTCCATTACCCGTTTTATAGGAATACAAAATATCAAACGTAACTGGAGGAGCAATAATCAAGAATCCCGTTTAGCTAAAGCAAAGATGAGATGGATATATTCATTAAAGTCCTTAATTCCACATGGTCTAAATGGCGATTTTGAACTTAAGTGGTTCCTTTGATACCTAATTTTTATGAATATCCTCACAATTTTATTTATACAAGAAACACCTGGGAACCAAAAGAAGGACATACAACTGTGGTCCAACCACCCTAAAAGTGCCCGAATCCATCAGAACTTGGAAGCTAAGCAACGAAAGGTTGGGTTGGTACTTGGAGGGGAGACCACCAAGGAAGGCCCAATACCGCAGATAGTTGTCCTCCCAAATGGGAACCCAAACTGAGTGTTTTAGTTTATCCCCAATTTTGATTATAATCTGCTGGGATATGACTTAACCCCTCCGAGTTGGACTCCTTTTTAGAAAATAATTTTTATATTTATATATCCTATATAGATATTTATATATGTATTCCTTTTAGCATTCACATTTAATTTTATCTTGTTTTATTATTTTATTTATTTTTATTTTTAATTTTTTAATTTTTATTAAAACAGATTTTACGTTTAATTGTTATTTCCTTTCATTTTGTGTAGAAACATTCTCCTTTGATCTGTTTGAAAAAAATGTAGATGTCAAACTTCATTATCCCATTTAGTAAACTCTGTTTTATTCCACATGTTTAGTGATGTAAAAAATGGGGAATAGTGCCTGCCGGCCTTCTCCCCCTTTAATTTCCCTCTATTTAATTTAGATTTATGATCATTAATTTTTTATCCTTTTCCATTATTTTGTGATTTAGTGTTATATGCATTTATCCTTAGTTAGCTGGTTTTTTCTCTTCCCCCTTTTAGCATGTTCTATATCAGTAGGCAATTATAGAGTAAAGCTGTATTTGTGGACCAGCATTCCCTCTCATGTTTATTTCATTATGTTTTTTCTTATATTATAAATATACCCTGGCTGATTTGTTAATCTATTCAAATTATGTGAGACCTATACTATATAATAGGCGCCAAAGTTGTATAAAAAAAAATCTCTTTATTCTGCTTGTTTTAATCCTGTCCAGTTAAAAGGAATCTTTTTAATCTTTGTTAAATTTGATAAATTTCATTTATCACACTTGACCCACTCATAGTTTATCCCCCTTTTAAGTATTTTTGCTTGATATTAGTTTATCTATCTAGTGATTTTGTGTGTGTTTTTGTAATTTTAGAGGGTTTTTTTGTGTTTTTTGGGGCTTACCCCATATTCACTTTTATATCACCATATTTTCTACTTATGTAATTTTATTATATTTATTTTGCCTTTTATTGACACTATTGTTTAGCGCTCACACGCCCACATTTATCCTCGCTATTCTTATTATTAGGCCTGCCATCCATATGTCTCCTCCCTGTTTATTTGTCTAATCTCCATGTCTTCCCCTTATTATTATGTCCAGCCTCCATATATGCCTCTATATTATTTGTCCAGCCTCCATGTCTGTCCCTTGTATTGTCCAGCCCCCAAGTCTGCCTCATTATTTGTCCAGCCTCCATGTGTGCCCCTTATAATGCCCAGCCTCCATGTCTGCCCCTTGTAATGTTCAGCCTCCATGTCTGCCTCTTTATTATTTGTCCAGCCTCCATGTCTCCTCCTTGCAATGTCCAGCCCCCATTTTCTGCCCCTTTTAATGTCCGACCTCCATGTTTGCCCCTTTTAATGTCCAACCTCCATGTTTGCCCCTTATGTCCAGCCTCTGTTGTCTGCCTCTTATGTCCAGCCTCCATGTCTGCCCCTTATGTCCAGCCAACATTGTCTGCCTCTTATTTCCAGCCTCCAGTGTCAGCCCCTTATTTCCAGCCTCCATTGTCTGCCCCTTATTTCTAGCCTTCTTTGTCTGCCCCTTATTTCCAGCCTCTTCTCTTACTTACCTTTGATGATTTCTCCCTTAGGTCGCATAGGTTCAGTCACTGCCATTCACAGTGACAGGTTTGGTCCTACAGGGCTCCCCTAGGAGCCCAGTATTACCTGTACTGTGTGGTGTAAAGCCCTGCCGCATACCTAGTGCGGCACAGGCTTTACAAAAACAACCAACAACTTTGTCCTGAGGTCTAATCTCTCGGGACAAGTTGTGAGGCAGGTGGGACAGCGAGACAGTCCCCCTAAAGCGGGACTGTCCCACTGGAGTCAGGCAACTTGGGAGGTTTATGATAAGTGATGTGGCCACATATTTTGCTGAGAGTCTGAAACAGAGCCAGGACTGGATCCAGACCCCTGCATGTGTTCCATTCGTGCAGGAATCTGTCCATCCACATGAGAGAGGGGAGTGAAATCCCCTTTCTTGTGCCTAACAAGTGTGACTTACGCTGCCATAAGGCAGCCTTAAGTCACACTTGCGGATCAGCAGTCCGTCCGCCCACCTTAGCGGGGAAGGGAAAGCACAGCCCCTTGGAGCTTAAATGCCGCGTATGGAACTAAGTTCCATATGATGGTTGTTACATTAGTTAAAACTGATTTAATATCTGGAGGGCACATGTACGCAACTTGGTGCGTAAGTGGGCAATCGTTCCTATGTGTGGATCCGGCCCTCAGCAGCCATAGGTTTTGCAGGGCCCTAGATAAAAATTAGATACATACTTTATGTGTGTGTGTATATATAANNNNCTTTATGTGTTATATATAATTGCAGGCTCTGTCCCTTGTGGAAGATGTAAGGCCTGTAAACTTAACTACTAAACAGTTTAATGATAAGAATAGACACAGGCATAAAATTACAGATTACATTGACTGTAATACTAATAATGGACCGGATTCACATTTAGTAACGTTAGGTGACTTACGCACGCAAGGTGCGCCCTCCAAATGTTAGGGTTACTATAGTAACTTTACAACTTTGTTCCGTCCGAGCCCATTTCCGAGGAAGCATGGGGAAGCATGTTAAGTGTACAGTGTGGGAGGGGGCCGCTGATCCGCACGCTACATTTCAGGCATAAAGCCTGCACGTGAGAGGGGAGTGACGGGAGTGTGCACTCCCCTCTTGCTCGTGTAATTACAGACCCCCGCACGCACGAAAAACATGCGGGGGTTGAATTCGGTCCAATGTAATTTATCGCTTGAGGTGTACATGTCCCCTAAACCAGAGAATTCCTGAGCATGTGGGATCTATACAAAATTCCAAGAGAAATCTACAAAAGATGAAGCAATTATCATCAGTAGCAAGGCACTTCTATAGATCCCACTCAGGAGATTATAGAAAACTAAAGGCTTTTGGCATTTAACAAATTAACTTGGGAATCAGAGGTGGTGACGTTATACATAAATTATTGTGTAGGGAGACTGAGTGGATTTTCAGGATGGATACTGTCTTCCCTGAAAAGGAGATGAAGTTTTCTTCCTTTCTAGATTAATCATCTAAAACCAACTATTAATGGATACCAACTGTAATATTGGTTATCAAATATATACAGAATTATATTATGTTATCATATATAACATTCCTAATGAGTAGGTTTATAGGTGGATGGGATATTACATATCCCTTTATAATAATTAGTCATATTTATATGACTGTTGGTAGCTAGGATTTTCACTAGTTTAGGGTTAGGGGGCATAACTTAACATAACTTAGGTATTGACTATAATATTACAATCTTAAGATTTATTTATATATTTATAATTTTTTCACTTTTTCCTTTCCTTTTTCCTTTGTCTAGCATTTTATTTTTCACATTTTATCTTTGATATAGGATTCATCATACTATTAGGACTTTCTATCCAATAATTATACATTTGTTCACATTTATTGCCACTATGTTCAATTTCACCTTTTTATAAATTGGTGTAAATTATATCAATAATATCACGGTCACCATTTCACTTATTTACATTGACATTTCTGTCAAATTAGTTCTCTTCACATTATTAATTTTACACAAATAGACAATTGTTTGTAGTTACACATTTACTACAGTATGATCTCACACATACACACAATTCCGTTTTCACTTTATTGATTTTATAATTTATCATCATTTTATTTTTAATTTATTTTTATATTTATTTTTCTTTTCATTCATATTTATTTTTTATTTCATTTTCAATATAATTTTTTATCTTATTTTTTATCATATTTCACACACACATTATTAGTTGTTCACCAATATCATTACCTCATGACTTTCCATAACATTTTTTGTATAATTATTGAATTAATTCATGTATTACATAGATATAAGGATGTGGATTTTTATTTTTTATAATTTATTTAATTTAATTATTTCATTCATTTATCTCTTTATATGGGTCTTTGAACAATGTATAGTTTGGTATATTGGCTAATCAGAGTTATCCTTGGTATATTGGCTAATCAGAGTTATCCTTTACACTTATCCGGTTTATGATATTTAGTGCATATAGGGCCCAACGTTCTGTGTTAATGTGGCAATGTTTTATAAGAATTGATATATATTTTTTTCAAATAATAATGAGAGTTTTCTTATACCATCTAAGTCGATATTTTCCTATTTGTGCAACATAGTTTCCAATTTTTTCTCAAAGATCATGACTGGAAAAGAAGCAAGTCATTTACCAAAGTACCAATAGGAATATTACAAGGGATATAAATAGGACAACGGACTGATGATGTCCATGAATAAGCATATGGCGAAATGCGCATCAGACTGGGAGGGTGTAGTGCACTAACATCCTCTCTAGTCCCAGTTTCTGTCAATCCTGTGATTTAGCCAGCATACCCATTGGGGGAGCCGCGCACACTAATCTACTATTTGAGATCATTTAGGCTTTACACTGTACCTAATAAGCTCTAATAGGATCACAATTTGGTTAAGCATAGAGATAACACATCTCAGGGGCTAACTGTGTGTGCAACGCTAACTTGGTTACGATCTGTCCCAAAACAGCTAAACGGCTTCAAGCATAGGAGTGATATTACTCTGTGCCATTCACTAGATGAGACTGATAACATGAGAGACAATACTTAGATATGAGAGTACTAATGACTACTATAGTGTTTGGCGATCCTGCCTAAAACCTTCTTTGGCATCTTAATATGTTGCGTATTTAGCTGCAAAGCTGGGAGTCTCTATAAGATTTATATGGGTGGATTATGTAAGATTCCCTATTGAACTGCAATCAGCAGTATTTTTTTTACAACTATTTAAATAGGAAGGCGTTATTCATATATGTGAGATTACATATAGATAAGGGACATTGCATCACCACTTGATATTGGATGGGATATAATTACAGAATAATCTATTCTTGTGCTAAATAAATATTTTTGATTTAAATAAAACTGAATTTTGGAGTCCCTTGCAGACATATATCAGTTCCTCCAAAGAACTAGATAACATATATTTCTATAGCAATATTGCATAAAGGACATTGGACCTGATCCAGACCTACGCTCATGAAATGCTCTTGTGCGTAGTGTATTTACGCCAGCGTACCTATGATGCACTCCTCTAGGCACTCCCCTTGTTCGTACTTACGCAGAGCAAACCCTAGCCTCACCCACCATCGGTGCATATTTACGGATTTCGTATAGCAGGCATGCACCCTCGAGTGTTTTTACGATGCTCAGAATTTCGTTGCGTAACATCTACCCTGCGCATGCGCAATAAGTACAAAGCGTAAAAACATGGCAGAGCATAGGTCCTGATCAGGCCCATTGACTCATTTAATTAGGATTGGGTTATCTACCTACATTTTATAATTCCCATTTGGGTTGAAATAGACTGCATTAGTGATCCTGGTTTCATATACAGTGTATAAGGGATAATAATAGTGGACTGAGCCACTGGGCATTTTTTTTAATACATTATTATTGGTGTTTTAAACTGTAGGAATAGCTGTTTTCTTTATATTGCGCCGTACAACATAAAATACATAATTATGAAACATATAATAATATTTTCAAAGAAGGATTACAAAACTTATATTTACAAGACCCAGAGTGCCATTTGATAGGTTTCTATTACACAGAAAGCCTCACATAGGAGGTGATTCTGTGTTTATAATTGAACAATTTTTTTCTAAGATTTTATGTGTATTATGCTGTGTTATGAATGGTTCTGTATCTACCGTATTTCCCCATGTATAAGACACACCTTT
>WWET01009781.1:13273-24520 GCA_011038615.1 Limnodynastes dumerilii
GATTTAATGAGCTGGGGGCATTACATTGGGGCATATTATGAAATGGGCAATACAATGGGCACATAACAAACTGGGGGCATTACTGTAAGTCATGTAATGGTCTGAGGCATGATTGTGATTTGTGGAACTGACCCTAAATTCATATTTTCCCCTCATTTCCATGTGTTTGAATCTGAATTGATATGATTTTGTGTACTTCTCAAGTGCACACATCCATGGTAACCAATCTGAATGCATTCTTCCCTATACATACTTAAGTAAAATTGTTCTTACAACAGCTTCTGACAGAAGAGACGGGGCTATGCCTACATATGGGCATTGTTTGGTATTATAAATTATAGTACATACGCTCCAAACAGCAGCCATTTTCTAACACTAGGCCCTGACCATCAGACCTGCATTGATGTAAGGGGAGTGGATAGTGGAGTGATTGCACAGATGTAAAGTATAGTGTGGCTCTGCTATTGTACATCCCTGCACATCTGTTACTCACTCATCTGATCACAGATAGAGAGATAGTGTTTTTCATCTTTATTTACTCTTGGTACCTGATCCAGAGTTTTACCACAGCGGATGCACAAATATCCAGAGCTGTGACTTTTGCATCTCTAGAAAAGAGATACAGGAAAAGTATATCTGCATGTAACAAGGAAATACATTTGGTAAATCTTTTAATCAATGTCTGAGTACAATGTGCAGCATTTAAAAAAAGTATCCCTCGCCCCATGTGTTATATAACAAATAACACATTTACACATCCCACAATTAACATTTCCCACAGATTCCACCATGGGGTTTGGTGACTGGTAGAGTAAATCACATACAGGGAATCAGATCCTGACACCAGAGGCAAAATTATAGCAAGAACTAATACACAGCAACAAATGTTGTATGGTTATATTTATTTTGATATGTTAATATACTCTTAAAGTGTAAAGTGATCCATCCTATATCACCATCCTATAAAATATATGTATCACCATCCTATAAAATATATGTTATGATTAAATGTTGTTTTTTGACTGCTTATTACATATTTACATATTTATATCATTAATGGGAACCTGTGAAGCTTAAGTGGTACTATTGTATGTCATGTTTAGACCTTCTCTCTTTTTGGAGCTATATTGGGATTGTGATATAACCGGTGATTCAAGTTTCTGCCCATTTGATTTTTTTTTTAAATACATATTTTAGAAATAGTTTTTCAACATTTTGGGGGGATTTGATTTATTATATTAAGTCACAATATTTACCTAGCAAAATATAGAATTTTTAAAAAACTAATTAATAATAAAATTGATGTTATATCCGTAGGTGTATTTTTTTATTGTATTTCTTTCTTGAACTTCAAAGTTGTGCTAATAAGTCAAAATTAATAATAAACATTTTTACAATAACATCCAATGATTAATGAAATGATTTGTAAAGTTCTGGTAAAGCACTTTTGATCAATAACACACCCATAATAATGGAATACTTAATATAAGCAATAAAGGGCTACTTACTCCCAATATAATCAGAAATATTATCAGTAATGCATATATATCACATAAGTATAGTCTCAAACAATCCAAAGTAAAAATATGACATAAATATAACTATATAAAAATAATTCTATACTTGTATTTATTGCTCACCTATATCACATTAGGTATGTCTAGATGGAATATAATTAATATAATGAATACAGTAAATAACTAAAGATTTGATAATGACACAACTATAATACACAATAAAAGAAATTACACAACAAGCAGTAAATTAAATAGAATTTATTATACTCCAATAAAAATAAAAAAGACATAAGACAGCCATAAATAGATAAAACAAGGAGGAACAATTAAGTACCAGGGATACTGTCAATGCAAGATGGTATGTCCGACAGTTAGTCAGCTTGAATCTAAAGCTGGGAAGTTAGATGGTGATGACTCTTTGAGAGCAAAGCAGCCAGGTCTTTTGTACGAAGGGACAGAGAATGTTACTCATGTGATGAGTGAGGAGCTTGTGACCATCCAATCTTCTCTCTCTCTAGTTAATCAAATACAGCTGTATAAAAGAGTCACTTTATTCTCCCACCCTGGCTCCCTAACACAGGAGAGTCCTTAGTGTTTTTCAGACATTATACAAGGACATTATACAAGGTGGGTTTTATCAGTCTTCAGTCGTCAGGTTGTAGATACATAGAAATATAGAAAGTGACTGCAGATAAGAGCCACATGGCCCATCCAGTCTGCCCACTTGTTTATTTAAAACTATACTGACCCTAGACCCTATTTACCTTCGATTTAATTTGAGATTTAGGATATCTATATTTATGCCAATACTGTTTACACTGTTCTACTGTGTTACCTCTACCACCTTAGATTCCACTTATCTATCACCTTTTCAGTGACGTCATTATCCACACATTTCCTCTGAATCTACCACCCTCCAGTTTCCAATTACGCAACGTAAATGTGCGTATTTTCTATAGTGCGCATGCGCAGTGCGTACAAAACAGCGATTTTACATCTCCGCCACGCGTAAATTCGCTCCAAAGTGTTATTCTGGATCAGGCCCATTATCCCTAAATGTTCTCAGGCCAGTCTTTCTTTTTTCTTTTTGTTTTTTTTTGAACAATTTTTTATTGAAGTACACCAATAGATGTAATAATACATAAACAATACATATATCCATATACATATACATCTGTCCAAAGCAGTTGCAATACACTTCAAAATTACAGTTTGCTGGAAATGTAAAATACAGAACTATTAAAATATGTAAACAATCAAGATACACAAAAGTGAGATGGACATACAAACCACATTCCACTGGAAAGTCATCATTGCATTGGAATGTATGATACATCTCTCTGGGGGGGTATTTGGAGATATTATTCAGCTATAACCATGTGTTAAGGGGAACTCAGTAATTATACAGCAATAAGATAGAGAGATAGTGTTTTTCATCTTTATTTACTCTTGGTACCTGATCCAGAGTTTTCCCACAGCGGATGCACAAATATCCAGAGCTGTGACTTTTGCATCTCTAGAAAAGAGATACAGGAAAAGTATATCTGTATGTAACAAGGAAATACATTTGGTAAATCTTTTAATCAATGTCTGAGTACAATGTGCAGCATTTAAAAAAAGTATCCCTCGCCCCATGTGTTATATAACAAATAACACATTTACACATCCCACAATTAACATTTCCCACAGATTCCACCATGGGGTTTGGTGACTGGTAGAGTAAATCACATACAGGGAATCAGATCCTGACACCAGAGGCAAAATTATAGCAAGAACTAATACACAGCAACAAATGTTGTATGGTTATATTTATTTTGATATGTTAATATACTCTTAAAGTGTAAAGTGATCCATCCTATATCACCATCCTATAAAATATATGTTATGATTAAATGTTGTTTTTTGACTGCTTATTACATATTTACATATTCATATCATTAACGGGAACCTGTGAAGCTTAAGTGGTACTATTGTATGTCATGCTTAGACCTTCTCTCTTTTTGGAGCTATATTGGGATTGTGATATAACAGGTGATTCAAGTTTCTGCCCATATGATTTTTTTTTAAATAAATATTTCAGAAATAGTTTTTCAACATTTTTTGGGGGGATTTGATTTATTATATTAAAGTCACAATGTTTACCTAGCAAAATATAGAATTTTTTAAAACTCATGAATAATAAAATTGATGTTATATCCGTAGGTGTATTTTTTTTATTGTATTTCTTTCTTGAACTTCAAAGTTGTGCTAATAAGTCAAAATTAATAATAAACATTTTTTACAATAACATCCAATGATTAATGAAATGATTTGTAAAGTTCTGGTAAAGCACTTTTGATCAATAACACACCCATAATAATGGAATACTTAATATAAGCAATAAAGGGCTACTTACTCCCAATATAATCAGAAATATTATCAGTAATGCATATATATCACATAAGTATAGTCTCAAACAATTAAAAGTAAAAAAAAAATGACAAATATAACTATAGAAAAATAATTCTATACTTATATTTATTGCTCACCTATATCACATTAGGGATGTCTGGATGGAACATAATGAATACAGTAAATAACTAAAGATTTAATAATGACAGAACTATAATAAGCAATAAAAGAAGTTACACTACAAACAGTAAATTAAATAGAATTTATTATACTCCAATAAAAATAAAAAGGACATAAGACAGCCATAAATAGATAAAACAAGGAGGAACAATTAAGTTCCGTACCAGGGACACTGTCAATGCAAGATGGTATGTCCGACAGTTAGTCAGCTTGAATCTAAAGCTGGGAAGTTAGATGGGGATGACTCTTTGAGAGAAAAGTAGCCAGGTCTTTTGTACAGAGGGACAGAGAATGTTACTCATGTGATAAGTGAGGAGCTTGTGACCATCCAATCTCCTCTCTTATGTCTCTCTAGTTAATCAAATACAGCTGTATAAAAGAGTCACTTTATTCTCCCACCCTGGCTCCCCAACACAGGAGAGTCTTTAGTGTTTTTCAGACATTATACAAGGACCAAACTGATCCTGCACCCCTATCATAAAGCAGCCACAGCCAAGCCCATTATTACAAGGTCACTGTCATGGAATTCATCTCCCAAACCTTAATTTAGTAGAAGTCCTGGCCATGTGTCTCAATATATAATTCTTGCTATAGGTCTCCTGATATAAAAATTTGAGGTGGGTTTTATCAGTCGTCAGTCGTCAGGTTGTAGATACATAGAAATATAGAAAGTGACTGCAGATAAGAGCCACATGGCCCATCCAGTCTGCCCAGTTGTTTATTTAAAACTATACTGACCCTAGACCCTATTTACCCTCAATTTAGTTTGAGATTTAGGATATCCTTATATTTATGCCAATACTGTTTACACTGTTCTACTGTGTTACCTCTACCCCCTCAGATTCCACTTATCTATCACCTTTTCAGTGACGTCATTATCCACACATTTCCTCTGAATCTACCACCCTCCAGTTTAAATGCATGACCCTGTGTTCTATTACACCTCTTTCTTTGAAAAATGCCCCTTTCTCTAGCTGGTCACATCCCTTGATATATGTGAAAGTTGCTGTCATGTCCCCCCTCTCCCTTCTCTGCTCGAAGCTATACATGCTTAGTTCCTCTAGCCTTTCTTGCTATGCTGTGTGACACAGGCCATGGACCATTTTATTGCTCTTCTTTGCACAGTCTCTAATACCATTTGGAAGCCTCTGTAGGTTGAAGCCTGTGCAGGTTTTAGAGCAGGTTCTGAAAAAAACAAGACATAAAGATGTGTTTTAAGGAGAACACATCTCTACTACTCATGTCACCTCTATCTGTTCTGGTCTCCACTGTACAATATGCTAACAATATAGATACCTTTCCAGTTTCTCCAGTCTTCTAATAATGTCCTTCAGTGTTTCTTGATTGTCAGGACCTATGGGAACAAAACAACATTTCTTACCAGCTTTTACATATGTTTCTGCTGAGGAATAAGTACAATTATAAATAACTGCAAGCATATGACATTAGTAATGTGTTCATTTATTAATATTCATAATGTAGGACCAGAACCCGAGATCCCATTTCCTCTTATTTTCATTGTGTTCATGTTGGATTTCAGGCATTTTGTGTTCTGCGCATGTGTTTGTGCTGACCAATCAGATCGCATTCTGCTCTATTCAGACATAAGCGCAGTGACATTTCCAACAGCCTGTGACAGAGGGGTGGGTGGCGATCATTAGTGAATGTGCCTCGCTATTACATTACCCAATATAGCGCCTTTCTGTGTGCACCAATACAGATTTCTCGCCATTTTACATTTGTAATAAAACATTAGGTAGGTCCTGGATATCAGATGTTGTTTGGTGCGAGGTGTAAGAGTGTGAAATAATCTTTGTCCATTCCAAGCCAAATATTTCAGTGGTAAAAATATGTTTATTGACGTTACATTCCTAAAGTAGATAAATTAAGTTTTACAGTTACAATCTATTGCACTAGTGTGTTTATGTGTGTCTTAATGTATGTATGGACGTGTGTACATATGTAGATGTGTGTATTTGTCTGTGTCTCCCAGGTGATTTGAACACATCAATAGTGTGGAGTTTGTGCGCAATTTAGAAATACCGGAAATAATCACAGACCAATCCAATCGCAAATGCGGTCCAACCCACAAAAAGATTTAATCTGAATGGGAAAGGGTTATCCAAAGTACTACACACCAACAGCCAGCGCAAGTTACTACTAATACAAGTTTCACTACAAAAACTCGCTTTCAGTGCCAGAGCCTGGTCTTTTTAACATCAAAGGAAGGTCTTCAATCCTCTTGATTGGTGAATCTCTCTGGTCATCACAAATTCCTTGGTCTTCATTGGATCCTTGTGGTTTCATTGTCTCAGGTTTTCCTAGTCTAGCCAGCATGGTCAATCAAACTCACTAAACATACAATCTTTTATTAGAATATAGCATCACTAATACAACATAAGAAGCTACACTATAAATCTAAACAACAATATTATAACATTCTGGAGACAATCGGCGGATAATCGCTGATTGGAACCTCCTGTGGATAAATCAAAGCTATAGTAACTTGAACCATATTTTATTTATTAAACATACATTGCGCCGATATGAATGAAAACCTATTTATTATAAAGTATATTCATAAGATTAAAAGGTCCGCAAATACAAGCTGTTGCGTGCACCCACGTGCGGGTGCGTGTGAATAGGTGCATTTTCCCGCTCTTAACGATCCTTTGTTCTTACCCATGCATAGATAGTTCAAATTTCAATATTTCCTTAATATTTTCTATTTATTTTTGGTTTCCACAATAAACCTGGATGTGTGTTATAAAACACATTTTAGGTTTTATGCTGATTTGGATTTAAAGTTCTATTTACAACTTAGAATATGTCTAGGGTCATGAGAAAGAGATTACCATTGTAATTGTTGATAGTTGAAACCTTTCAGCTATTACAAATATAGAAACATAGAAAGTGACGGCATATAAGAGCCACATGGCCCATCTAGTCTGCCCATTTGTTTATTGAAAACTATACTGACCCTAGACCCTATTTACCCTCAATTTGGTTTACAATTTAGGATACCCTTATATTTATCCCAAGCATGTTTAAATTGCTCTACTGTATTGGCCTCAACCACCTCAGATGGGAGAATATTCCATTTGTCTATCACCCTTTCAGTGAAGTAATTTTTCCGCACATTTCCTTTGAATCTACCACCCTCCAGTTTGTATCCATGCCCTCGTGTTCTATTACACCTTTTCTGAGTATATGTGAATGCATGTGCAGGTACAAAAGATGGATAATTAGCCAATCCGATTGTGGGTAAAGGTACCTCATATTTGTGTTTGATCTGCAATGTGGGAATGAAAAGACCTTCACTTTTTTTTTTTTCTTTCTCTCTTTTTTTTTCTTTGAAAATCGTGAGGAAAACCCCCATATTGCTTTGCAAACCCATTCAAACCCAACCCAATTTCATTGGGGTAGATCCAGAACTACCTTTGCCGTACGTTTATTCGTGGAGCGTATTTCGTGTGCGTAAATTCGCTACACTCCCCTCGGCACACCCCTTGAATGTACGTATTTTGTCAAGATGTGCTTTCCAGACCCTACCTTAACTTTTGCCAACGTAACCGCATTCATACGCACACGTACGCATGGGCTAGACGAATTTACGCAGCTAAGCACGCCCATACTGAACACTTTAAATACAACCCCCCGCCTACTTCACGTATTTCAGACGTATTTTGGAGTAACGTAAAATTGGCACGCCCACACGTAAGTATTTACGTGACACAAACGTGAATGGCCCATATGTTCACAATTACGCAACGTAAATGCGCATTTTCTATGGTGCGCATGCGCAGTGCGTACAAAACAGCGATTTTACGTCTCCGCCACGTGTAAATTTGCTCCGATGTGTTATTCTGGATCAGGCCCATTATCCCTAAATGTTCTCAGGCCAGTCTTTCTTTTTTCTTTTTGTTTTTTTTTGAACAATTTTTTATTGAAGTACACCAATAGATGTAATAATACATAAACAATACATATGTCCATATACATATACATCTATCCAAAGCAGTTGCAATACACTTCAAAATTACAGTTTGCTGGAAATGTAAAATATAGAACTATTAAAATATGTAAACAATCAAGATACACAAAAGTGAGATCAACATACAAACCACATTCCACTGGAAAGTCATCATTGCATTGGAATATATGATACATCTCTCTGGGGGGGTATTTGGAGATATTATTCAGCTATAACCATGTGTTAAGGGGAACTCAGTAATTATAAAGCAATAATAGATTTATCTTCAAATGTTATTGGAGGATCACAAGCATGAAGTCTAAGTTGAAACCACATAGTATTTCGGAAACTAAACCACAATTGTGTTTTAATCCGGTCCGATAAGTATTCAATAAAGCTTTCCCAGGTATCAAAAAATGTGGCTAATCTCTGTTCTTTTTGCAGTAAAGCTTCCATCCAGTCCATCTTAAAGACGTGGAACAACTTGACCCGAAATAAGACCATGGATGGAGGGGGTGACTGTGCCCAATCTTGTAGTATAGATTTGCACGCAGCTGCTGAAAATGCATATAACAGTTTTTTACAAGCCAGGGAAACTCTGCAATTTGCATACCAAAGACAGCCCATTTTGCTGTCAGAGAAAAGCAGTTGACTAAGTGGGTGTTAACAAATCTGAGCACTCTAACCCAAAATTGTTTTATTGCTGGGCAGTCCCAAAGACAATGAAATAAGTCAGCTGCGGGCAAATGACATTTCTTACAAAGGTTATCTTTCCAAATACCCATGTGAAAACCTCGTGAGGGAGAAATATATGACCTATGGGTAATATTTAGTGCCATTTCATGGTATGTCATGGCCGGGAGGAGTTTGATACCCAACTCTAGTGCTTTTAATATTTTATCCATATCTAACTCAGGGAAATTCTCTTGCCACTGCGAGATCCCTGTTTTAGCCTTAGAATAATCAAATATGGGTTTTAAAAATTTATAATGAAGAGCAATGGACCTATGAGTAGGTGGCTTACCCACCAGTAAACGATCCAAGATGTTGTTCTTATCTAAAGGGTAGAACATCCGTAACACAGGACTAGTATAGTATTGGGCCTGGAGGTATGGCAGTTTTGAAGAGCTAAGAATCTCATACTGACTACGAGCCTGCAAAAAAGTCATGGGTTTACCTGAGGTTTAATCGACAACATCACCCACGATACGAATATTCCGCTGTGACCATAATGTGAATGGGTGAGTCGCCCCGCCATCATAAATTGCAATATTTGGGACGTTAAGGCTCTATCCTGTTGTAATTTTACTAAACCTATGCGAGAAATCCCATTATTCCAAATGAAATTACGAAAAAGAGTTTGTATTCTACCAATGTCTTTTTTGGGTCAGCAGGAGTGGTAAAGCTTGCAGAGGGTACAACATTTTCGGGAAAAGAACCATTTTATCTAGATTCACTCTCCCCGTAGAACAGATGTAGATGACCCCACCCTCAAGCCAACGATTCAATATGTGTCAGAAATAAGTTTAATACCCTGCGCCCAAATGTTCACAGCAAAAGATAAAGGTTAGGATATGTGTTGGATACCACAGTGGTATGCCTGGCGCTCAAAATAATTTATAATGCAGTTTGGTGCGAATATAATTTATTTATTTTTTTATATTGGTCAACAAGTTAATATCCAGTGCAGGAAAGACTTATTTAAAACAATGTATATATGAAAAAACCCACTGAAATACTGCAGTGGGTATAAGGATTCAATAGTGGTTGGCCAGCGAGAGTTCTAGATCCCACTTTGATACCCTCAAGTTGCTCCCAGCTTTGTAGGTAATGCAACATGGGATCAAGAACAAAATTGAAGAGTAATGGGGACATGGGGCAACCCTGGCGAGTACCACGAGACATGGTAATTGCAGAACCTTTAAGTTTATTAATTAATAGAGATGTCGAGGGATTTGTGTAAAAAAGCCTATCAGGTTAATAAAGTCCAAACCAAAGTTACGCCGACAAAGAACCTGGAGCATATATGACCATGATACTGAGTCGAACGCCTTCTGGGCATCTTGGCTTAATAACATGTTAGAATGACGGCGACCCGAAAAAGTTGCGATTGTGGCGGTCTGGTGATCTGTTACTATTGAGGGAAGGATTGATTGAAGACGATCAGCCATAATTTGGACTAAAATTTTAAAGTCTAAGTTAAGGAGAGTAATGAGGTGATATGAGGAATCCAGGGATCCACCATATCAAGGGTTGCGTTAAGGCCAAAAAAAGGGGACGAGTCCACTCTATGTGGTCTGTCAGGGATAGGGCTTTTGTCAAGGCAAGGGTCGTCCACTGAAATTCTCCCCCAATGATTAAATCCAGGTTGTCCTTCTGAAACAGAATGTTGAGAATATTTTGAAAAAGTCCCATTGGGCTGAGTTGGGGCTATATAAATTGACTACCGTGTACTGAGTATCGTGTACTTTTAGATCAACTATCAAATACCTCCCGTCTGGGTCTGCCAAATTGTTTAAAATATTGTATTGTATTTACTTGGACAAGATAATTGCTACCCCTCTAGCTTTGGTATGAAATGTTGTAGAAATGCAATCTCCGATCCAACCAGCCTTTAAAGTGGCTACATCACCCTCCATCCAATCTTTTGTAGTAGGGCTATATCAATTTTGGATTTACGTAGGTGTAAAGCTACCTTTTTGCGTTTAATGGGGGTATTTAAGCCACCAATGTTCCACAAGGCCAGACAGAGAGGGGGGAGGCTGGGATTCTACCCCTAGATCAATGTGTATAGGCTGCCGAGGTGACTCACTCATTACTGATATAAACAAGAGGCAGAGATTTCCAAGGCTTAGAGGGATCCAGATAAGAAACATGACAACTTTCCATGTGGATAACAGCAACTGCACTAATGAGATAAACAAAATTGAATGAGGACATACAATACAAGAGAGGTTATATATACTGGTGTAGTTCACAACATTTTCAAAAATGTTCCAAACCAAATTAACATGAACATGGGTTCCAGAAAAAACCCTGGAAGACACCAGGCATGAAAACCAGAGGAACATAGAACTAAATGTGAGCAAAAAAACAAAAACATAAAACAAAGACAAGTAGGCAATTGAAAGAAAAGAAAAGAAAATCATCTCCGGAGAGGGAGAAATGATGCAAGCAGCCTGATAG
>WWET01009784.1:0-13902 GCA_011038615.1 Limnodynastes dumerilii
ATCACATGGATAGTTTATCTTAAATGTAATTTCGACCCTGTTGTAACAGGATTCCACAAGTGATAAATATCCAAGGTACATAATACTTTGATACCGCAGAATCTACTACCAGGGCACGTCTGCCGAGGAAACTTAAAAACTTACAGAGAATACTCACATGGACATTCTACTTAAGTTTTTTTTTTATGTCAACACAAATATTCTATCTAAATCTTACTTACACTGCATATATATATTTTATCCCACCTATTTTATCACTACACCTAATTATTAAACCTTATATTTTTACTTAAATCTTATATCATCAGGTGATCAGTCTGATAATTATCAAAATAATCCAGCATATAGTAATAAAATGGTGGTAACAATAATAATTATATCAATACTTATACAATCACTAAAGAACAATAAAAAAAAATGAATGGTTCAAAGAAATAAACATACAGATTCAATAATTCATGCTACGTGATCAGCCACTTACAAACCTTCGTCTATCCACACTACCGACAGTGTTAAATGAGATGAATACAAAAAAAATTCAGTTGAAAACATACTCGTCAACAAATGTAGTGCTTAATCAGCCTCCCCCTACGGGAGTGTGAGATAGACGATGCCTCTTGAAGTGCAGACCACGGATGAATCACGTCGGGGTCACCAAATTGTAAATGTAGGTATAGATCAGGCAAGAAAACTTCTCGTTGTAAAAATAACAGTTTATTCAGCAGAGCCAGCAGCCCTCAGTACATGAGACACAGCTCACGGTTTGACAGACAGATGGTTTGGTCAACGACATACATTAATTTGGGATTGCAATATATATACTCATACTCATTTAACAGGGAGTGTTAGACTAAAACCAGGCCATATATGGTATTAAGATATTCCTTCCAAGCATGTTCTCCTTAGGGTATATAAAGTCCATATGGTGGTGGATACACTTCTTCCAAGCAAGTCCTTATATGGTATTGAAGAGATTCCTTTGTCTTGATCCTCACATCTGTTAGCCATTAGTTCTGTGGCTAGTTACAATATCCTGTGTTAGTTGCATACATGTACATTTGAACCATAAAACAGAATATTATATATATTTTTCTGAACCCTGGCATTTCCCTTGCAAGCCTGTAGGTGGGGTCTCCACACTTTTGTATTCTCTGTGGGGAAGTCTTGCAGTCCAAGCCCTAAATGACTGACCAGCGTGATGTGGGGTTCTTACCCCACTGCTTCTTAAGCACGGTCATTTCCAAAATGACCTACTATGCATGCATAGTAGGTCATTTACGCAATCTACGTACCAAATAGGGACATAGATTGAGTACATGCAATCTTTAAAAACCGCACGTACTTTCAGAAGTACAAAGAGGCGTGCAATGGCAGCCTCCGGGCTGATTTAAGAAGAGTGGGAGGTATGGAGAGGAGCCAGGGAGGGAGAGGTAGGGGAAAGAAGGAGAATAAGAACGGTAAGTTAGGGAAGCCCAGGGGCCCTCGTAAGTGCTCTAGGTCCTTAAAAAAGGGGAAGGTGGCATGGGAGGGAGCTTTAAGATAGGTGCAAATACATGCTTATCCGCACCTTCTTAAAGCTTTACTAAGTGTGAATATGCTCCCTAGTCTGTAACTAGCACAATATACATATTTATATTAGGCTGGAAGAAGTCTGTAGCTTATATTTTAGTTTCTTAGCTTAGCTTATTTTACTGTTACATTAAAAAAATATATTATTTTTTACTACAAAACAGTTTCTATCTAAAATCTTTTTTGTTTAATTTCTTTTTTACTTTATAATTAAAACTGTGCTGTATCTCTTCAATGGTTCTATTTCTAGGAGTCTTTCTTTATTAGTCCACGATGAGCCATTTACAATAAATAAAAGGCTGTCATTGTCTGATCTGTTGCCTGCACCTGGATTCTCCAGGATTCTGTGCCACTGTCAGAGATGAGACTGGAGAGAGTGGACCATCCTTCCTGAACAAGACAAGATACAAGAGCAAGGTATCCAAACTTTATTGTTTGCTTCTTGTCTGCTTGCCCTGAATGTGACAGTGTGGAATCAGCACCTGGATGTTACCTTGTAGTGAAGGGTTATAGGTTTTAGGATATATTTTCTCAAGAAACAGGTACTGTAGGAAGAGTCAGTCACATCATTTTGATAAGAAGTGAGGAATGAGGGAATATTGGGACTGATTCAGACTTTATTCCGCCAGTCAATTTACGCATGCGGCATGGGTAAATCTGACTGTGGGAACGCACTGCTTATGCGCAGCAGATGTTATTCATTGTAACTGATTGTAACTAACTTGTACATAACTCTGTACGACAGGGCAGTGCTTCACTTCACTTCACTTTGAGAAAGGGCGGGTCGCGCCCGAAACGCGTCAGTAGAAGGAGCAGGATCTAGACAGCAGACCACGGGAGTCGTGACCAGGACGGGGAAGGATCGCGAGTTGGAGCCCAGACATCCCGGGACTACACCTCAGAGGCATCACTCTACGGCCAGCCCCGTTTCAAGTCAGCCACCCGGGTACTGCATTGTTTACCTACACTTTGCAATTTAATTAGACTTTGTTCTATCAGTCCACCAGAGCCTGTCACACGTTGTGGCAGAGCAGTTTATTGCATTGTGTTTATTTACATTGTGTTTGTTGTATTTTATTCATTTACATTGTTTTATTATCTCATTAAATGTATGATTATTAATTTACTCTTTTTTTTATCCCTCTTATTGTTTCCTTTATGGGTGGTACCATCGGAGCATTTTATGAATGGTTACATACATTGGTATTTATTTGTTTTATGTGTTTTATGCACTCTCATCAACACTTATTAGAGGACAATATAGCGCATATCCCACTTTACATTCCTTTTTTTGCATCTATTTACCCTTAAGGGCCAGTAGACCCTTATAAGTGTGGATTTGCTGCAGTATTGCCATTTTCTCAGCGCTTGTGTTTTTTTCACAATTACTCACCCATTGATTCAGACTTCATTCCGCCAGTTAATTTAGGCATGCGGCATGGGTAAATCTGACTGTGGGAACGCACTGTTTATGCGCAGATGTTATTCATTGTAACTGATTGTAAGTAACTTGTACATAACTCTGTACGACAGAGCGTTACATCCCTACGCAAGCTGATTATACGCATTGTGGGCAGAGGGAGGTATTTAAATTGTACGGTATGGGCTGCGTTAAGCACTTATGTATGACAAGGCGATATGTACAACCAGAGATATACAAGGAAAAGTTAGGGTAGGGTTCTGAACATGTATGTCAGCTAAGTTATGTACGTACATACATGAGAGGGGAGTTCCAGGGGGAGCGCATTATCATTAGTAGTGCATAACGTGTGTATGTAAAATGATCGTAAGTCTGGATCAGGCTCATTGGGTTGGATCCAGACTTAAGTAAGTGTTTGAACGTAGGAAACATCAACTCTAATACTGTTTGCAACAGATGAAATATGACTCCCTCACAATCAACATGGTTTAGTCCAGGAGAAATGAAGTTCAAGTACTTACTGAAGTCTGGATCCAGCCCATTGTCTCCAGTGTTTTTGGGTCTGATTCAGACTTAAGAAGGAGCTTGAAATTAAGAGAGCAAAGTTACTCCTGGGCTAAACCATGTTGATTGCAGGGGAGTCATATTTCATCTGTTGCAAACAGTATTAGTGTTGAGAGGTGATGTTTCCTTTACCAAGTCTAAATAACAGTGTGATAGTAAAGCTGGTCAGTATCTGTGTGCAGTAAGCAATTCAAATATATATCCCTGCATGCAAAGAATACAATTAACATGACTCCCCCTGAAATCAACATGTTTTTTCCCAGGAGTAACTTCCCTCTCTTAGAGCCAGATCCAGACCGATGCCAGCTAGGGTATTTACGCTCGCCGTAGTTGTAATAAAACTGTTTTCCAGATGTTACGACCAGAAACTCTTAATGTACTTATGAGACTATGATCAACAGCGTAACTATGAATGAAGGGGCGTGCCAGCCATGCGACACCCTTAATTACTCTTTGGAGGTGGGGTGAGGCATGTAAATCGTACAGTGTGGGCGTGCTTAGGTGCGTAAATACGTTCAGCCATTACGGCCGACAGCTGTTACGCTTGGAAAAGTTTGGTAAGCATAAAACGGCAAAAATATGTACGATTGAGGGGAGTGACTAAGGGAGTGCATAGTATTTACGAAAGCATAAATGCGCTACGCATTGAAACATAAACCGCATGTAGGTCTGGATCTGGCCCTTAATTTCAAGCTCCTTCCTAAGTCTTAATCCAGCCCTAAGTCAGGGGGGGAGCACAAATTCAGAAGCTAGTTTAGTGCCTGTCAGCTTGATTGTTGTCCCGTGGCACTTGCCTTGTTCTTCCAGATTTTAGCTTACTTTAGCCTCCATAGGGCTACCATAACTCTCCATGTGTATGTTTGTAAGGGGTTTGCTAAAGTTTGTGTGTAAGTCTCCTCTCATTTTTAGTGAAGAAAACCTGTTATCCCTGAAAGGCGTTCCTGGGTTCAGATTTTCAGGGTGAGTTTGTGAAACTCGAAGGAGATTACTTGTATTTACTAGCGAGTTTAAACTCGCTGTATTTACTAAAGCAAACTCACACCAGACTCACCAAAGATGATGGATTTTGAATTTTCATTCAGAACATACAAATTTCTGGATTTATGCGCTGGAGAATGGGCCAAAAATCACCAGAGAAAATAGAGGTGGTTGTGAGTAGAGAGTTGATGAAATCACTGGCGATTTCTCAGAAAGTAATCACTATGGGCCTGATCCAGATTAAAGTATGACAGCGAATTTACGCATGCTGCATGCGTAACTTTGGCTGTGGGAACATACTGCCGATGTGCGCAGCGGATGTTGCACATCGTAAATCTGATCATACTTAACTTGTTTGTAACTATAAGGAACAAAAGAGGTCCGGCGCTCCAAACATACATTAAATAACACTATGTGTCAGCACATAAATAAAAAGGAGGTTTAGTTCACAATATAGCTATATTGGGTTAAGCTCACCTGCCCAGCGTCAACCTTTAAAAATGAGCTCACAAGGGCAAGGAGCTGATGGGTATCATTAATTAATGTACAATGGCATTGTGTGGCAACCTGCTGCATACAGTTTTTTTAGAATATGTGTATTAAAATGAAATAATAATGTGTTAACCATAAATAAAACACAGTAAAGTGATTGATTGTATCTCTCTCTCCTTGAAAGAGAGACATTAGAAAAGACACATTGTTTCAGTTTGAAGTGGCTACAGAGATCGTTACTTTTAAAGAACTTGAATCCATATCATTCTGGAAGATTGTTATTTCTACATATATATTGCCATTCTTTTAGTTACAAATAACAAATAACTTTTGTACTACACTTTTAGCACTCTAAATATCACTCCCCCCCCCATTATATTTCCCCTTCACCCCTCTAGCGCCCGATTTTCCTTATTTCCACTCAATAAATAAAACACAAGTAAGGTAGCATATAAAAACACCACAAAGTGTTAAAAGGGGCTTACAATTAAGTTTTGGATTATTGACAAGTTCAGATAACCAACTGTAACCAAATGTAATCACTCCAATCAGGAAGTTACCTGCATTTATATAGTGTATATGATGTGAACTCTGGCTAATTTAATGCAAACACCGGTGAGTTTAATGGTTAAACATTTTTTCAGCACTTGCACTAGCACAAACTCTCCGGAGTTTACAATAACACACATTGTCGTAGTTTCAAAACTTGCTAGTGAAACTCACCCTTAGTAAATCCCTAGAGTTTTAAAAGAAATTGCCGTTCAACTACGGCAATGTCTGGTGAATTTTACTGGCCAGTTAACTCACCGTTTAGTAAATCTGGCCCCTGAACTTACTTAACTTTGGATGTAACATTAAGGATTACTAGGAGCCCTCACTCCAGGAAAACACTAAGGGCAATTGTATAGCTGAGCGTCTCACAAAGGGTTTTGGTGGTGCTTACAATTTATTACAGCAAATGAATGTGGACATAGGCGGATGGTTAGCAATGATAAACATACAGAAGCGTAGCTCTGGATCAGGTCCTATATCGTTGTCATAAGACTTTCTATTGTGCAATCACGAGACACCACTTTCAAGGGTGTGACCAACATTATTTGAGTGTTAATTTGAATCCATAGGGAAGTGTTCTTCATTTTACCCTGATTACAGGGACATTAATATGCATTAATCGAAATATGAAGGGAACATGGTTAGAAATTTAATAAGAAGTAGTTGAGTAGTTGGTCAACCAAAATGTAAATATTCATGTGGCAAGGCAACACCCATGACACTCCCCTCACACACCCCCTACACTCCCCTCACACGCCCCTGACACTCCCCTCACACACCCCTGACACTCCCCTCACACGCCCCTGACACTCCCCTCACACGCCCCTGACACTCCCCTCACACGGACAGGTTTCCGTTGACTTCTGGCTCCATAGAGAACCCTTATTTCTACTTGTGCATTTACGTGTGTATAATTCTTACATACGTGCGTATGTAGATAACCGCACCCTCAAATGGTCATTTAAATGCCTCCACCCATCCACTTTCATGTAACTTTGGGCCTGATCCAGACCTGCGCTGGTGTGCGTAGCGTATTATCGCCGAACGTACCACCGATGCACGGCAATAGGTACTCCCCTTGTTCGTACCTAGTTTAGCATCCATACGCTCGGCAAACCCTACCCTAACTTTTGTGCTCGATCCCGCGGCCATCCGTACGTTCATTGTGTATAAACGACACTTAGCACGCCCATACTGTACAATTTAAATGACTCCCCCGCCTACATTCCTTAACTCCAGCGTCCGTACTATAAACACTCCCCGTCGTTGGAAAAAATGCAAACAATATGGACACCAGAATCGCCGCTACGAAAAAGTCTTTGGTACGACTGGAAGTTGTCACTATGCACATGCGCAGTGCGTTTTTTCTGCCGTTTTTACGCTTACGATCAGCATTAGCTCGCATGCGAGCGTAGGTCTGGATCAGGCCCTTTGTCCATGCGGATTTCCACCATGCCCTTCCGCACGTATGTCTCCAAGTGCGAGTAAACAAAGAATTACAAGGATCACCTTTGCTGATCCTTGTAATTCAATGACTACAGCATGCCTGCACGTTGCAGACATGCAGAACTTTGGATTTTTTTAATACACGCGATATGCTGCCATTAGTTAAAGGGCTAATCGCGGTGAATTTTTTATTAAAATCACTGCGATTAAGCCCTAAAAACATGGCGGCACATCGCCTGTGTTTGAAAAAATCGCATCAATATCGAGGGTTAGTGAATTTGGACAAAAAAATAAATTTGCGTCAATATCGCCACGATGCGATTTTTCACTAAAATATCGTCCTTAGTGAATAAGGCCCTTAGACTTGGGATAGGAAATATCACCTCTCAACTCTAATACTGTTTGCAACAGATGAAACATGACTCCCCTAGAATCGACATGGTTTAGCCCAGGAGTAACTAATTTCAAACACTTACTTAAGTCTGGATCCAGCCCTCTGTCACTTTGATGAATAACAACAAGCCATCAAGACAAACACATCAAAAGCCATGACATAGGGAGTGAGGGATGTTACCTTACTGCAGCACAATGGAGAATAATCTCTAATTTGGAGACCCTTGTACAAATTAGCAATTCACAATTTAAGCTGCCCACCCTCCAGCGTGTACTCAGAGTGTTTAATGCAGCCGGGAACATTGTGTTCTGTGTAGGAGGCTAAAACACAAAAATGGCTCAGTCAAACTAAAAATATCCTTTCAATATGCTTGAGTAAAAGTCTCTATATGAAGTATATGTATATATTAATATAAATGTAATATAAAAATATGTAAGGGTGAGAACACTGCTAACCACAAGTGGGAAGTGTGGGAAGTAATGTGACCAAAAATCTTTAAAATAAACTACCAACAAAAAGGTCAGCGCTGGACTCTTTCCATACAAACATGTGCTTAATGCCACCTGGGTGCAACTATGGAAGCTGTATATAAATAAGGATATACTTTTTTCCTGTAACACACATAAAATCATATAACAAACATATGTATCTGGTACCAGAACAATATCGACTTCTCAAAACATATAATATTTTATGGAGCTGATATCAGGAGAGTGACAGTTGAAACCTCAGAAGCGGAGTATTGTGTACCTAATTAAAGAGGCCATGTTGGAGGGTCTGTACTTGTCGTAATTTCTTCCGTATGGAACTTCTAAAAAAGAATGTTTTACAATACAACACAGCAACCAACTGGCTGCCTGAATCTCCATCCCGGTAAACCACAATATTCTCTGGGAACACATCATTCACCTTTTTCATTTTTTGTTCCGTACAGAAGAAGTTCTGTAAAAAGAGACAATACTTTACTTCCGCATGCCTAAACCCCGCCAGACAATAGTTACCTCTGAAAACAATATTGGTCCTGATTCACAGTTACGTAGTTTTGTCTTACGTTGTTTTAAGAATTGAGCGTAGTAGCTTATTTATGCTATCTACGTATACGTTCTGTACGTAGATTGCGTAAGCACGGTCTACAGCGCTTACGCAATCAACGTACAGAAATGGTACGTAGATAGCGTAAATAAGCTACTATGTATGTGTAGTAGCTCAATTCTTAAAACAACATATGTAAGACAAAAACTACATAACTGTGAATCCGGACCATTGTGAGCTGTGAGAGGGGCCCAATTTGACTGAAAATGACTGCCAAAATTTGAATAACTGTAAATTTGAAGTAAATGCTAAACCCTTGAATTACTTCCTTTCTTATATAAGGATTGGGGTCCGGATTCACAGTTACATAGTTACGTAGTTTTCCTCTTAGGTAGATAGCGTAAATAGGCTACTATGCATGCTTAGTAGCTCAGTTCTTAAATTAACGTACGTAAGATGAAAACTACGTAGCTGTGAATCCGGACCTAGATTTACCTGACTTTACATCATTATTTTTAGGGGCCGTATACAGACCTCCACATGTGATACGTATGTAAGGTCTGGCCTTCATTTTCTCATGCTAAACTTTTTACCCTTCCGTGTTCATAAACCACCCCTAAGTGTTCCATGCAGATCCACACAGAACTCCTATACACCGGCCCCTCTCGCTATGGTATATGCCTAAACCATGCCCCCATTGCGGGATTTAGGCCCACGGAATGCATTGCCCGACCTGACGTGCGGATCACCTTGCATATGGAGCAGAGTTCTCTTTACAAGGAATTCTGATGCATAACATCTGGAAGGCACATGTGCGTTGATAGTGTTAGTGCTGATTTACGCAAGTTCCTTAATGTTATTAAGTAATTATCTGGCCCTAGGTTTTTGTTACAGTTGTATTGTATGTAATGGCTTAAATGGTTATATAAAGGCTTCCAATTATTTTCTGATTTCATGCTTTAATATTCCTAATATGTCCCTATGTTTTCTATCAGCATGAGGCGGCCATATCCAAAAACAAAGTTGTTTTTTAATTATATCGGTAAAACAGAATTTTCAAGTAGTGCACAAAAAACCCCTGCAGCGGTGAGGTGATTAAAGGAGATGAGCACTCTACCCTGGATTCCAATCAATTATTCCCACAGAAAGGGGTCAAATAGTTAAAACATAAATAATACAATATCACCTATAAAACGGCACTGCGGTACTGAATGTTCTTTCCAATGTCTCTTTTCAGTTCTTGTATTTCAAAAGAGTCTCTTTTTCCTTCAGATTGCCAGAAGAATTCTACCAGATGGCGTCCTCTCCGTTCCTCCTGCTCGTATCCGTATGTGGAAACATCAACGAGAAGACAGGATCATAGCGCAACAGAGTTTACACAGTATACCGATCAGAGACTATTGTACTTACACAAAAATCCTCTTGATGTCGTGCAAAATAAATGGTCTTTCAACTCCTCCTCCTCTACGTGTCCCTCCTTCCAAAGTTGCTCCTTACTTACACTCGACAATCATGTAGAAATAATGAGAAAAGACCCTGTGTAGTCTATTACCACTTTAAAGAGCAACGATAAGGCATACACTTACACTCTTTTCATCTTGCATTAAAAAAGCCCATCAAATGTTGTCTGTGCCTCCTATTGTCTCTCTAGTCGATATGCTCCTCCTCATATAGGGAAACACAAAACAACAGCCCCAAATGTGTAATGTGTTTAGACAAGACAATAGGGGTACAGCGAAATATACTTACAAAACACTCCTCTTGAGTGTATGCCTCTCAACTCAATATCCCTCAGGTGTGGTCTCGGCTCCTTATGTCCATCCAGTGGGCTTACGTCCAAATTCCCTGCAAAATCATCTATCCGGGACCCTAATACTCACATGGAAGAAAAACCAGATGCAAATGGTGCAGTATGTCAAACCCCGCAAAACCAGAGTATAAACAGTTTGCACTCACACGAAGGTTCATCAACCCAGCCATATTCTCTTCAATTTTAATGTTATGCACATTTTTACAATAAAAACAATACAACAGCCAGCAGGGTGCATGTCCCCCAGACACTCTGGTATAACTAGTAGTCTTTAAACTTTCACCATATCACCTGGACCCGGGTATCCCATGGAAATATTAAAAAGTTCAAACAAAGTTTCTTTACCAGACAGACGGTGTAGATCTGCTCCACTGCTGTTATCAATGACCACCAACGCGTTTCTACAAACTAATGTCTTTCTCATGGTGTAAGATTCTATGGCTGGGGCGTTCCTTTTAAGGTGAGTTCAATCTGCATCATTATCCTGCTGCCTGCCGATAAACATTGCTAAAACCATCCTAATTCCACATTAAAAATTATATAATTAAAACCATTTCATGTATAGCAATCCCGATGATGCATTATATTCCAATTTGTTATACAAATTTTGTTAACAAATTGTCTAAACACACTGCACATTTGGGGCTGTTGTTTTGTGTTTCCCTTTAAGGGGAGGAGTATATCGACTAGAGAGACAATAGGAGGCACAGACAACGTTTGATGGGCTTTTTGATGCAAGATGAAAAGAGTGTAAGTGTATGCCTTATTGTTGCGCTTTAAAGTGGTAATAGACTACGCAGAATCTTTTCTCATTATTTCTACATGATTGTCGAGTGTAAGTAAGGAGCAACTTTGGAAGGAGGGACACGTAGAGGAGGAGGAGTTGAAAGACCATTTATTTTGCACGACATCAAGAGGATTTTTGTGTAAGTACAATAGTCTCTGATCGGTACACTGTGTAAACTCTGTTGCGCTATGATCCTGTCTTCTCGTTGATGTTACCACATACGGATATGAGCAGGAGGAATGGAGAGGACAGCACCTGGTAGAATTCTTCTGGCAATCTGTAGGAAAAAGAGACTCTTTTGAAATACAAGAACTGAAAATAGACATTTGAAAGAACATTCAGTACCGCAGCACGGTTTTAAAGGTGATATTGTATTATTTATCTTTGTTATTTAATTAGTTTATGACTGCATTGGCTTGTTTTTTTTTTTACTTTATGTTCTGGTTTGGAAATGAGATTTTAAACTCTGTAGCTGCCTTTATGAGTCTTTTATTCGGTATCTTATACTATTTATAACATTGGTTGCCATGGGCTACAAAATGGGTGTGATAATTATTATACACACAGCAGCATCAAATCAATGTACATTGTAAACTGCAAGGCAATACTTAACTTAATACAATAATTTTTACCTTGAACAATAGAAAAAGTAAACAAAAGTGGCACTTGCAGACTTCTATGAATGCAAAACATTATTTAATTCCAACATTTTAGAGACACTTTGGGCTAGATTTACTGAGCTGTGGACAAGGAAAAGTGGAGATGTTGCCCATAGCAACCAATCAGATTCTAGCTCTCATTTTTTATTACACACTAGAAAATGTCAGCTAAAATCTAATTGGTTTCTATGGGCAACATCTCCACTTTCCTGCAGCTTAGTAAATCTGGTCCCTAGTCTCTTTCATCACAGACATCTGTCCCTGATGTAAGAGACTAGGGCTTAGATTTACTAAGAGGCGAAAAAAATTGCTAGTAAAAATCACAGCTCATTGCTGTAGTTTGCCGCCGATTTTTTTAAGGACAGGTAAATGGAAAAGGAAAGGGGGTACAAAATGGCCATATTTCAGTCTGAGTTCATTTCTGATGGAGGGGGGAGGTAAGGGGCTGGACATTATGCTATGTGGGAGGGGAAAGTATGTAAATAGCACAGTTAGGGTCTGTACTATCCAGTTTTAAGGTAGGGGTCCATATCGTAAGTCTGTACAAGCAAAGAGAAGTGGTCCACCATCACCATCATACAGAAGTCTGGACTTCAGATTCTCCAGGATCCTTACTTCAGATTAATTTCCATTTTGATCTGTGAATAATGTCTACTTTAGGATCTGTAATTTCAAGGCTGTGAAATCCATCACACTGCTCGGCTAACCCCACTCCTTGCACCAATGGACTTCCATAACCATTCCCTGCCTTAACCTCTCAGACTCCAGCATAAATTAAAGGTGATTTGGAAGTCTGGATAAGCATGCAGAGAGTTGGCCTGTCTGTAGTGTGTCCCACTCATTTACAGTGAAGGAATGCATTTCAATTGGGTATCATGTGTATGTACGCATGGGCATAATGCAAAAGTGGCAAAATTGGATCCAAATGTATAGAATTTAGAAAATAGGATCTAGACCATTCTTAGGAGATGAAAATTTTAACCTTGAAAGCAACCTTCATTACAGCTTTGTCTTACTATATTATAGAATGTAATTTATGTGTTTTACTGTAATCCACTTGCAAGTCAATTCTCCCAGTCTTTCTCATTGGGTACAGGATAACTCTACTTTTAAACAGGACAATACAAGGAGAGCACAATAATGCATACACAGAAATATCTCATCAGAGTAATAAAGGATAACTAAGGAGATTGACAGAAAAAAAAAACATAATATAGTTTACACAACATTTTAACCCACATGATTTGGTTTTGTTTCCTGAGCATCGCATTCTGTGTATCTGAGGCCTGGAAGAAAGCACATCAATGTCGTCTATTAGAAATGAATCCTCATATGTTTCCATATGAATATTCCCAGGAAGGAGATCTCATCATAGGAGGAATATTCACTGTCAATGACTATGTGATGCATGGATATCGTAATGGGAAGCCATACATGATATGTGCAGGGTAAGTAAAATACTGAATGTCTACATGTCATCTAATGTCCTCAGAATGTGATGTGACTCCAGAAACACCACCAGACTGAAGACCCAGCAGAGGAAACATCAATACTTTTCACAATGATTTTATACTGTAATCTACACATCACTGCCAAGATATAACTGCAATTTCCACTGTAGCACAATAAGCTGTGTAATTAATAATTAAAACACATGCATTTTAAAAGAAGATACAAGTTTTTATTGACCACACATTTGTAACATCCCCACAGCCCAGTGAGTATTGTGCAAGATGTAATCTGCTATTTTTGTTCTTTTGGATGGCATAGTGAAGTGGACCATGTTGGCCACCAGGAGGCATCTCTAAACAATGTCTGTGCCTACACATGCCTTCTTATTATGACAGTGCACACACAGTGGGCCTGATCCAGAAGAACTCCCGCCATCGCCAGGACGGCGGCGTAAGCGTAAGATCGGCTTTTCAGCCAATCTGCGAAACTGACCTGATTGCTTTGTGGACTGTTGTTTTAATGCTTTTAACTCACCTTGCTTCAGTACGCAATTAGAATACCTGTGGCAAACTGTTCAAATTAAAACCTACTACACCATCAGGCGCCCACTATCTCTTTTGTCTCATCCATTACTACAGGTTCGATTTTTAAGAGTCAACACACTAAAAGGGAAGATGCGGTCCCAGCAGGGATCTGGTGTTGGACAATTTTATGAACTCTTATGGTGATACCTAGGACACTTGGTTA
>WWET01009785.1:13389-24476 GCA_011038615.1 Limnodynastes dumerilii
TCGTGTCATTCGACTCACAGATCTCTTTACTTCCAGGAAAAATAAACATAGAAAATATAAATTGTAAAGAAGCATCCGGAAGCCATAGACAGGTTACAGTATATGGGCTAGATCCAGAGTTCCAAATTATCCCCAACTAGAGGTGTAACTAGGGTGAGTTTTTTGGGCATGCGCCCTGGGCACCAATGGACACCCGAGTGCAAGGGAGGGGGGGGGGCGTCATAATTATATTTTTATGATTTTTACAGGGGAGGGGGCCAGTTATGCCTCTGTCTCCAACTTCAATAGGATTTGTATACTTGTGATTGTCTATTGCATTACAACCCAAATAGACTTCACAAGTGGGGCATCCCACGAGTCAAGGGAAAGTCGTGGCTGTCTAAAGTCCATTTGTGTGAGTGATTATAATGCAATTTCACGAATGTCTGGATAGTGCAGGTCATTGGTTGGGGATCTATCCATATCTTGTGCTTGAGGATGCAATATCAGCAATGTTGTTATCCTGGCCAGTTGTGCAGGAAGTCCATATATGGCAATGCATCCTCCCTGGACTGTGGTTTTTCTAACACAACAGGAAGATCCGAGCAGATAAGACTTCTGTGACATCACAAAACACTGTCCAGGGTTATTAGAATGAGGGGGAAAGTGTAATCCTCTTACACCAGATGACTAATTAAGTGACTGGTGTTTCATAAGGTACCACCAAAGACTTCTTCGCTGCATTACAGTCAGGAATCCTCCAGGATGGAAGAACTCATCCGTTCCGCAGATGTCCCCTTGAGTCCTGACCAATCCTCCTTCAACAAGCAGCCCGGCCCAACCCTTGGGAGGGCACAATGTGTTGGAGTTTGGCCCTGGGTGAATAGGGTGAACTGGGTGGGAGAGAATTGTTGTAACTGTGGATACTGGTGTTGGAGTCTAATCTCCATCCAGTCCTGCCTGTTGCATGGTAATATCCTGGGTGTAAGAGGTAATATTCTACCTGGTCTATTGAGGGGATAATTATGATTGTGTGGAATTTGCTGCTCATGGGCAGGATCCAGACTATGGAAGTGCTTGAAATTAGTTACTCCTGGGCTAAACCATGTTGATTTCAGGGGGAGTCAAGTTAATTGTTTTCTTTGCATGCAGGGATATATCTTTGAATTGCTTACTGCACACAGATACTGATCAACTTTATTATCACACTGTTATTTAGACTTGTGATAGGAAACATCACCTCTCAACTCTAATACTGTTTGCAACAGATGAAATATGACTCCCCTGCAATCTACATAGTTTAGCCCAGGAGTAACTCATTTCAAGCACTTACTTAAGTCTGGATCCAGCCCAATGCCCTTAATGTTCTGTTCTCCTAATAATGAATCCTATAAATTCTGTATAGATTCTAAATAAATGTATTCTGCATCCTACAACCAGTAGCAAATCATATGACTAGAATATAAACCAAAATAAAGAAAATAAAATAAATACATATTTACATCTAATCTATAACAGATTTGCAAGGTCATCTGGAAGAAAAAAATAACAATATAAATACAAATTTTCTTACTTTACAGTACTGTCCTTATGCAACATAAAAAAAACAAAAAACACAAATGACCATTTTTACACAAGAAATAATAAGATTTTAAAAATCCAGCATGGTTTTTCACAGGTGTAATTTTCTATCTGTTTTTTAATTTTGAAATTCTGGAATAGTTGGGGTATCTGCAATGAATGGAATGGAATACATTAGTAAAGAATGGTCTATAACAATATATCTACTAAATAAGAAAACAGAACAATATATTATATACACTACCTGGCTTTACTACATTATCTAATCTAACATTGAAAATGAGATATGTCCACTTAGTTTGAATTGATGCACTAGGATCATTTCGCAAAGTTATGGATCATTTCAGAGTTATGTCAGTTCCAGTAACAGAGCTTCCTCATGTTGACTATGGATACAAAGCTCAAAGAAGGGGCTATTACTGCAGCCTCCTTTTATATGTTGTCAGAGACATTTTTCATGAGCTGGTTACTCTGTGGAGACTCCACTTGAGATCTCTTGTGTGAGATGCAAGTAATCTATAGAGAAGTGAGTCATTAAATATAAGATAATGATCTGATAAACTGCTAATTTAAAAGTGCTGCTTAAAAATGAATAAATATTCATTTACTATTTATTAGTATACATAGAATTTGATAGTGGATTATAACCATGGGCCGGATCCAGACATGCATCTGGACCCCCACTTACGCACGCAAAGGGCCAGATCCTAAGCTAAGCTAAACACGCTAGTGTATTTACGGTAGCCGATGACGTAAATTCACCCGTATGTATTTACTGCGGATGCGCGCGGCAGATGTTACGCCACGTAACTCCATACCATAAGCGTAAATACGAACAAAGGCATGGGGTATCAATATGACACACGTAATTCCGCTTTGGAGGCGGGGGTTGGCATTTAAATTTGACAGTATGGGCTGGGTTTGGCCGTCACATAGGTAAATGCATTATGTACGTCAGTACTTACGCGTTGAAAAATTAAGGTAGGGTTTTGGGAAGTGTAAAACGGGCAAAGTACGTACGAGCAAGGTGCCTAGGGGAGTGCATAGTAATTACACTAATGTAAATAGCCCGTAGGTCTGGATCTACCCCGCAAAGTGCGTAAGCGGGGTGTTTTGACTGGAGGGTGCATGGGCTCTCCATATGGTACATGCATCTTATGCACGTAACTTCTTTCGTATTAAACTAACTCTCTTGTGCAAAGTGCGAAACAGAAAGCATGTTCTCATTTATGTCATTTTTATGTTTTTCTTTTTTTGTTTTTATATTCATGATATACCAGATCTAAACTTATGAAATGTGGGCATTTTCCTCTCTATGGGCTGGATCCAGACCTAATAAGTGATTGAAATGAGTTACTTCTGGGCTAAATCATGTTGATTGCAGGGGGAGTCAAGTATTCTTTGCATGCAGGGATATCTCTTTGAATTGCTTACTGCACACAAATACTGACCAGCTTTACTATCACACTGTAATTTAGACTTTACTATCACACTGTTATTTAGACTTGGGATAGGAAACATCACCTCTCAACTCCAATAATGTTTGCAACAGATGAAATATGACTCCCTCCACAATTAACATGGTTTAGCCCAGGAGTAACTAATTTCAAGCACATGCTTAAGTCTGGATCCAGCCCTATGGACCGTATTCACACTTAGGAATGATTTAGATTCTTAATTATACGCAAAAAGTAGCAAGGTGATTCCCCTGACATGACCCCGGTTTTCAGGTTCTTAAATGACTTAAGAATGCCTTAAGGCTATTTTATCTTTAGGTTCTTAGTTGTGTGCATATGGAGGCTAATTAGGAATGTTTTTTGCCTAACCCCACCTGTAAATTCCTCCCTCCACCCAATCTTCATGTCTTCCTCCTTATGTTTTCCCGGCTCGCCCCTTCATTCTTAAGTCATTACGAACCTTGAGAAAATAAGTATGTAACGGTGATTCAGAGCTGTCACGTTCTTAAGACCTACATAAATTGCGTATATTAAGCTACCACGCATGCGCAGCATATTTCTTCTTAAATACATGCAGCTAAAAATCTGCAGATTCATAACTGTGAATCAGGTCCTATGTGGGTGGAAAGGTCTGCATTTGTTGACCACGTACTCAGCAGACTAAAAGCACACATCTGGATCTGTGCTGAAAATTTCTCCAGCACTTAGGTGAAATGGGGGTGGGGAGCATACGGCGGATACGCTAGGTGTAAGAAGGAATGTTCTATGAAAATTTAAGAGGAAGGGCATTAAGCAGAGGCCTGGATCTGGTTCAATATTCTTATATCTATTCATTATTGATCTATTAATTGACACACAATAACACAAAGTAGCAGTTTTATGACTAGTAACATACATCATGCTCCAAAACATGTGTCTACAGTGGTTGGACAGTGAATTAGGATTTTTTTAGGTTTGGCATCATGCCATTCCCAGAGAAATTTGTTAGCCACAGGGACTAGCAGCAGGTCCCTATGCAGTGAGTCCTCATGATAACTTGTGGATCCTGTCCAGCCTGCATTGACAGATGAACAACAACCGACAAGAAAATCCCAGTGAGGGACCTTAAATTTTATGCAGAGACCACAAGGAACCACAGAGGAGCTGACACAGGTTCCAAGTGAACAGTGACAGTGGAAACTCTTGGGAGTGATGTAAGACAATAGTACTGACAATAGTACTGACAGTGGCAGAAGGAAAAGTACAAACACTAGAAGGTGTTACGGCACCGCCGGAATTACCTGAACCGGAGAACCCGAGGTGGCCGTCTGCAGAGATGGATGTTGGTGAAAGGTACCCCGGGTTTACCTCGACAGAGAACCAGGGTGACCAGAGAGAGGAGGAGAGGAAGCCGGGTAGCTCACCAGTTAGTAGAGCCTGATGTCGGACCGGGTGTTCGCTAGAGCTCCTGATCGTGGGAATAGACTGGAGCAGGTAGGAATCCGTCAGGTTACGCCCCTTAGAGAATACCCGGAAGAGGAAAAGGGGGCAGCGGGGAATGGATAAGGTAAAGAGAGCAAATAGCAAAAGCACAATAAACATAAAACACTAACAAGAGACTGGAGGAAGTACATGGGACGGACAAGACTGACTGACGAAATGGGACTTACTCACACACACTCACTCACACACTCATACAACTACCCAAAAGGCACAAGCACAAACTCACAGGAGAAGGCAGGGAATAACAACACTGGAATAGCACAATAAGGTGGGAGAGGAGGTAACTGGAACACTGAGGATAACAGGCAAGGACCAGGGCTGGATAATGGAGGACACTCAATAATCAGAAAAGGCAAGAGGAGAGCAAAATAAGGCAGGCACAGATACTGACAAAACAGATTCTATAACCGGCACCAGGAGGAAGACTGAAGAGATCTAAATAGAGGCTGCTAGCCTCTGATAGGCTAGCAGCTGACAAGCCTCTGGTGGGAAGTCTCTGAGCGTATTACTGCAATGAATGGGGAGCGCGCCTGACTGACGCTGCGGCGATGCTCCCACGTGTCATTGTTTGACGCATGCAGGAAACGGAGTGCACGGACAAGGGGAACGAGGAGGGTAAGTAATGGCACAGATTGTAACAGAAGGTAATAGTACTGAGAGTGTAAGATAGTAAAGCACAAATACACCACATGGATGCGATAAAATACTACATGGTAGAAGTAATGGGTGTGCAAACAGAAAATGATCACAGTTGAGGAATGATGATATAACCAGCACTCTGGGAAGTATAGTCATATATTTAAGGGAAGGAGGCCAGACCTCAATCTCCAATAACTGGATATAGTCTAAGTTACAAAGTACAGAACACCAAGAGTACGCTAATGCCGGGACTTGCAAACAAGAATAAACCTCTCTGCTGTGCAGCAACTGAGAAGCCTAAATCTGTCCCTAATGAACAGCGGGCACCTTGGCTGCCAAGAAACCACCAGAATGACTCACAATGGGAAGAATCAAGAAGAGTAAATTTTGATACATTGACAATAATAATTAAGTCAATTAATCACAGGTTGGCTTTTATACCAACAGGTTTGCCCAGTCTTGGATAATGGAAACCTTTGTATGATACATGTGTAGATCTAAAGCTGAAATGATATACCCCAAGAATGTTACTCATAAACCAGTTTCTCAAGTTGTTAATGCAAATGGTTGTGCAAAGTTAATGTGATCAAGATGGAAGATCATGCAAAATGATGTGAACACCAATGCAAATCAATATAATAAGTTGCAATAAATCTATGTCCATATTTAGACCACCCAACGTATCTTTAAGACAGCATATACGCAATCTATGTACCGAAAGATAAGTAGATTACGTAAAAAAATTACTATGCATGCGCAGTATACAATTTCGGTAAACACTGGACGTATATGCAATATGTCCAGTGGTCTGAATACAGCACCTCATTTACAAACTTCTAGGTTGATAGCAGGGGGGTTGCAGAGAAAAAATAGCATCACCAGATATATGTATTGGCCGACTCCATGTGTTTTCCATTCATATCTGATAAGAATTTAAGGTCACTGAAGGTCTATTTTTTCACTTCCTGGATCCAGTTGAATAATTCAGAAATGAGGGGAAAAGATTAGCAATTTTCTCAGTGTTGGCATTAAGTTTACGACAGTCGGTATCAGCTATCAAAGAGCAATTTGTCTTTTATTTTGTAAAAAAGGCAAATGGCTCTGTCAGAGAGCCATCATGGGGAGGAGGTTTTACTAATAAATCATCATTTCAAGTATCTATGATATATTCTGTCTTAGCCAGGGATTTGGGTCACAAAAAGGAGAAACACTTGACCCACTGGTATAAGATCAAAGTGCAATTAAACTTCCCTGGTATATAATGTGGAGATACTGCTCCCAAACTCTACTTATTTGCGGATTATATATTGTTGTATGCAACCAGTCCAGGAACGTCTTTGTCTGAAGTAAATTCACTCATTGAAAGATACTGTAAAGCTTCCCTTTAGAAGCTAAACTCTCTTAAATCAGATGCCCTCCCAATAAATATCCCCACTACCTTGCTATTTAAACTTCAACATAGTTTTCACCTCAATTGGCAGTCAAAAGACATCACATTGAGAAGACAGTGTCTTCTCAACTTTTAATTATTTATTGTGATTTATCTTTGAGAATTTTTGGACTCTTTAGTTTAGAAGCTGCAGCTGATGATTTAGTGCTTTTAGAAGGTTTTTATTACATTTCTAAAAGACATCACGTATTTGGCTATGCAACTTCCCACTCGTATTCTAATGTATTCTACTGCTATATTCCTCCACTATATTGCATATATCTACCTTGAATAATTCTGCACAAACTTTGAGATCTCCCGGCTGGAATGCATAGCAGCCTTTAAGATGATGTTCCATCCCAACCTCATGCACCTGTATCACACCATCTCATATCTTTGGACCCAATTCCACCTATCTAAATTTCACTTTCTCATGTCCTCTTTTGTTTGGAGACTCAGGCCTCCTAGACTAGCTTACTCCAGGATGATATTGCCAAAGAAGTTGAGAGGTTTGGCCCTCCCTAATCTTTCCAAATATGAAGGTGAATGTACCCCTTGGAAGATACGATATGGATCCCCAAGATGTCTCAACCTTTCAGTTCTCTAATATTATCCTCCACTCAGGACTTTTTAAGGGTATGGGATGAGTTAGTTCTCCCTGTAAACAATCTTTTTATTGTGGCTATTTCCAAACTCATTCCTAATTGAATAACATCAGGATGGAGAGCTAGCTTTACTACATGTTTCCCAGTGACTGTCCCTTCTTATTCTGGATACATTCAGGTTGCCACCTAGGCGACAATAGCCCTGAATTATAAGTGTGCAAATCCACCCTCACTATCTAAATTCATTTCCAAAATTCACTTAATATCCTAATAAACTAATATGCTGATGGAAACAGAGGGTATGCAATACTCGACTTCCACCCCTCTCCTATTATTAAGTAATTTGCTTGGTATGAGTATGTAGCAGTTAGTGAGGATCTTTCTTTGATTCCTTCTTCATTAGACGCTGTTTAGCCTTAATGAATAACTTATAGTTTGACTCAATTGCCTATGTAGTCTCTTAGCTGTTAGCAGTCTCCTTGTTTTCCATGTATTGTTCCCCTTCCTGTTTCCCTTACCCCTTTTACTTTTCATTACCCCTCCCTTATCCCATTAAAAATTTCAATAAACACTATTGATGGAAAAAAAGTACAGTTGTATGGATGGTCAAGTGGGAATTCCTCTACAGATTTTCTGAATCTGTACACACTAGATTGGAAAGGTGAAGGTATCAAGCATTTATTAAACTGAAGAACATTGATGGCTGCTTTTGGACATGGCATGACATGTTCCAAACATTTACTAACACTTTAAGTGCCCCAGGATAGCACCTGAGCAATGTTTCAGATGATGGTTGATAGATTGGGAATAGTGCCCCAACCTGGGTATCACTAGAATTACTAAATTGGTACATTGAGGAAAAATTAAACATTAAAACACCCCTACCTGAAGCAGAAGCTTTGATGCATCTAGAAACTCTGTTGCTATACATTTCCATACCAAAGCCTTAGTAATAAAATTAACTACTGCAAAGAAATCCACAAAAGCAGGGGAAAAGGGTGATGGAACAGTATGAACAGAAATCTTACTCCCAACTTACTCCCAAAAGGAAAGCAGAGGAGCAGATAGATCTGAAAGTGGGAATAGACAAAGTCATAAGGAATTGACTTGTGACAGACTACACGGAACACAGAACCAAGACTATGGACCGAGGGGGATCACAAGGATAGACAGGACTGACTAGAATAATCAGGGAACACACTCACACAAACACACTCAGGCAAAAATGTCCCACAGAGTAGAAGCACTTCTACACTATGAGAGGGGGGAAGGCATCTAAATAGTACATTAAGGACTGGCTGCATTCCCGTTGCGAGTCACCTTGCGATGTTACACATTGCAATATAGCGAAAGCCGAAAGTGTCTTTTCCCATTTACCCATTTTTATGAATGGGTGAGTATGCGTATTATCACCCATTCATTTTTGGAACACAGCTCCGCCTCCAGACCAGACCACCGGAAAGGTAAGTAACCATCTCCAGGGACTTAGGGTTATTCTGCTGGAGGGGGTACTTAGGGTTAGGCTGTGGGGGGTAGGGCAAACTTAGGGTTAGGCTGCTGGAGGGGTGACTTAGGGTTAGGCTGTGGGGGGTGGGGCAAACTTAGGGTTAGGCTGCTGGAGGGGTGACTTAGGGTTAGGCTGCGGGGTGGGGTGACTTAGGGTTAGGGTTAGGGGAGACTTCGAGTTAGGGAAGCCTTACCTTTCGGAGCACTGTCCGGGGATGGATTGCTATGCCTCATCGCAAATAAGAGAAAAAATAAAATGGTGAAGCTGAAATGAACATACTGGATAATGGGTGTGGAACCCCAAAGAGAATGGCTCTATTTTGAAAGTTCTGTTCTCTGCCATCTAGTTTTGAACTGGCTGGAAAATTGATTGTTTCTGTCTAAAAGGTTAGTAAAAAATGTAACCGCAACCCTTTCTCTAATCATTACCTAACCCTCCCGTTCCATGACCCTAACCCTCCCTTTCCAGCAGCCTGATCCTAACCCTCTGTTCCCTGTAGCCTGAGCCTAACACTTCCTTTCCTGCGGCCTGATCCTAACTCTAAACCTCCCCTTTCATGGCCCTAACCCTACCTTCTCTAGAGTATAACCCTAACCTTCCCTATAACCCTAAATGTCCCCAGAGAGGCTACTTACCTTTCCGGTAAAGTCTGCAGTGTGCTGGGGGTGCTTTAAGGTCGATGGGCCTGATCCAGACCTACGACCGCAATCACCCGCGAGCGTAGCAAACGTTCGCCCGGGCGTAAAAACTTTCACGCCCATAACACTCCCATTGATTGTACCTGCTTACGCCGGCTGAACCCTACCCTAAGATTTTCCAGCGTACGTGCGAATTTTCGTACCCATACGCTGGTCGTACTGGGCTTAGCACGCCCATACTGTACAATTTAAATGGCTATCCCCGCCTCTGTGTAGTAACTTGAGCGTCCAGCCTATCGCCGTAAAAAACGCACGCCCCTTGAGCGAAAAATACGCTGAAAATTCGCTCGCTGTACGCTCATGTCCTTCGGTCGACCGGAAGTTGTCATACTGCACATGCGTAGTGCGTTTTTTTTTATGAATTTTCGCTTATGATCGGCGTACGGTCGCTTGCGGCCGTAGCTCTGGATCAGGCCCGATGTGCGGTGCTTCCTAAAATGAAATGGTGCCAATCGCATACTCACCCAATAAATAAATTGTTAAAACTGTCTATTTAAAATAGAGATAGACGAAAATATTTTTTTCATCTGTCTCTACTTCTAAAAGGCACTATTCTGGCCAGGGACTCTTACCGCTAGATAAGATATGCTAGGAATAGGGCTGTGACAACAGAGATTCTCTGGAACAGTGGAAAATGGATAGAAATGTGTAATTGAGAAGTAAGGCAGCATAGACAGCACCAAGATAGTACCAAGATACAAAAGAACTACTGAAATTAATAAACAAGGTGTATACAGTGCTATAAAAATGCTGGCAAACCTACAAAGTCAAAAGTATAACAGAAAACCGACAATGTGCAATGGTAGTAAGGGGGAAATGCAATGTCAAAATAAAGAAATGGTGCACTCAGTATGGATCAGAGCCCGCTGCATGTGGGGCGTGCTCGCTCCCCATGAGTAAGAGATATGCATGGGGGGAGGAGGGATGATGCATGCAAATCATACAGTAAGGGCTTGTCCAAGCCCTTACATACGATTCGGTATCCTGCCTGAAAGGGTAGGGGTTCATTATGCAGATTCAATATCTGCCGGGAGGAGATCATGGGAAGTACCCTTCTCTCCCACAATCGGACCTCTAAATCAGAAAATCCATATGATAGCCTCCACAGCGAAAGCTACCATATGGAAACCCTTCTTAAATGTAAATCTGGTCCATGAAATCTAAATCTTCTTCCCTTCTAATTGGTTAATAGTTTTTGCATCCACCTTCGATCTTATTCTTAAGATGGAGACTATGGGGTAGATCCAGAACTAAGGACGCTAGTGTATTAATGCTAGCCGCTGATGTAAAAATGCTGTTTTGTATGTACTGCGCATGTGCACAGCAGATGTTACGCCATGTTACTCTGAACGTACGTACCAGCCTAGTATCAACAGCGTAACTATGTATGAAGGGGCGTGCCAACCATATGACACCCGTAATTACAATTTGGGGGCGGGGTGAGGCATTTAAATCATACAGTATGGGCGTGCTTAGGCAGGTACATACGTGAAGCCTTTATGTACGTCAGTACTTACGCTGTGTAAAGCTAAGGTAGGATTTGGCAAACGTAAAACGGCCAAAGTATGTACCAGCGAGGGGAGTGCCTAGAGGGGTGCATAGTAAATACGCTACGTCTTGAAACTTAATGGGAACGTAGTTCTGGATTTGGCCCTATTATAGTATTTATATTATAAAGAAAATCTAGTTAGCTTCAAATAACATTTTTTT